>JANHGN010010178.1:0-18068 GCA_024605025.1 Megaceryle maxima | reverse complement strand
GTGGCCGCGGTAGAGGCTGCTTTTCGCGGGGTGATGTGTGGGGGGCGTGGGGAATGGGTGAGGATGCCGGACAAATGTCACTTAGTCTATTTCTCAAAACGTAAATTTTAATAAGAAAGGTTTTCCTGGTCCCCTAGTTTTTGGAAGAAGGGCTCCTCCTGGGTAAGGAGGAAGGGATTCCTTCGTGCTGCACATCAGTCCTGTCAAGTGCATCCGAGTGAACATCAAAGCTCCCAAGATGCCTTTTGCCGACTCCAAACCCGCCGGTTGTCATGCCCTCTCTTATTTCCTTTCCCACCCTCGTTTGCCTAGGTCCTGTCACTCCAAAACATGGCAAAACTGGCATTTTGGGATTCACCACTCCATGGGCATTGTCAGGTGATCCAGACTCAATCTGGGATATAATGGCTCTAGAAGGAGCCACGCTTCCTCTTTTCTATTGTGGATCTTCAGATTAAGAAACCTACATTTTAATTTTTTTCCTCACAAAAGTCAGGGTAGGTTTGTGACGCGTTGTTAAAACAACATGCTAAATGTGAAAGTGTCCACCCTCACTCTAAACTTTTCCCTCTACAAGTATGAAGTGAAGATTCCTCCGTTTTCTAGCAACTTTTACGTTTCAGTAGTCCATGAAGGGAAGGGGAGTTTGACGGTTGTTGTAAAATGTTGCCGATTGTAGCCCATGTCCTGCCTAAATTACCATTGATTGTTTATGAAAAGTACCTTTAATAAAGCTGGATACGGTTTGGCTTGGACTGTTTTAACGCCTTTCTCATTTCTCTTGCCTTTATTTCATCTCCTATGTGCTTAACATCAGAAGAAGCCTCGCTGTGTACACGCCTGCGCTTGTATTTAGGCAATGTTTCCCCGATGGCCAAGAATTAGTTTTAAGCATCTTAATTCCGACAATCAATTCAGGTTTAATTCACAAGTGAGATTTCTTCACCTAAAAACTAGATGGCTACAGGATGTTTGGAAACTTCTGGCTTACTAGGAGGCCTGACGTGGAGCACATCAGTGAATCTATGCAGATAAATCATCCTTGTTACTGTCTAAAAAGTAGACAAAAGAGGGAAGAGCGCAGCAATCTTGGAGCCACCAGGGGGAAAAAAAAAATAAAAAGGAAATTTTGGTGATTTTTTTTTTTTTCTGGTAGTGAAACCAGAACTAGCTTGGTAAAACTGATGATGTGTTAGATTTCTGCACTTAGGCTCAAATATTGTTGCTTCTGCTAATCAAATACAGATTTTGGGGGAGGGACTAAGCAGGAAACAAGATTTGTGGAGTAGAAACGCACTGGTTTTATAGTCCCTACTTAGGCTGTCAAGCAGAGCCAAACCAAAACCCCAGTGTGTAAGTAGCTTCTCCAGATGAAGATTTACAGGAAAAAGGCCGTTACGGTTCCGTGTCCTCGCTCTGTGGCAGAGAAGTGGTTTGAGCAGCCAAGCGAGGGGGGCAGGGGACAGGTTGGAATTTGGGATTGCCCAAAAAGACAATTTCCAAGCGCCAGAGGAGGATGAGCCAGGGCTGTGGAGTGAGTGGTCACAAACTGGGTGTTGCTCTAAGTGCTCTCTGGGCAGTGTAATTGGGATTTCACCCAATAATAATAATGTAATTAGCATCACATTAAAATAATACTTTAATAACATGTTTTAAAATGAGGAATTTAGTGCTTTAATTAACTGTTTTAAACTAATGTAAGAAGACATTTTGAAAGAGCCTGCTGTGCTTTCACAGAGCCTTGGGTCATGCTTCTATGAGAAGCACGAGCGGCTCCAAACGACAGGGTTTGGAGCAGGGTGCTGCTGGAACACTGGTGTTCTCTGCAAACATCTGTGCTTGGAAGGCCTCATCCCTGTGTCATTAAATAAAATCCTGCTAATTAAGTATAATTGCAGGGCTGCTTTTGGTCGAAGAACCTGCTGTTTAACTGTTACTTAATCTTTCTGATACCCAGATGTTTGAGCTGCGCATGGCTGTCCCAGGCATTCCTGTACAGGACGTTTTCTCCACCCAAGCAGGAAAATGCTGATTTTTATGTGGTAACTGCCACATAGGTTTCTCTGCAGTTACTCAGCCCTGCTATCTTACTGGTAACCCGTGAACTCCAGACCTCCTTACAACTCGGATGTATAGAATCAGCTCTGCTACGCAAAGAGTTAACTTCCTGCCGATACACCACACGCTTTGGAAAGTATCAACGCTTTCAATTTTGCTACAAAACTCTATTTTCCTTTCTCCTGCTCTGGAATTGACTTGCTGCTCAGAACATCCCCCCTCCTCTCCACGTGTAAAAGTCGCTAGAGAAGTTTTAACTCACCCTGCATGATCCTCGTGTGGCCAGGTGAAGGGGTCTGCCTGCCTTTTGCCATCAGAAGTGACGTGTTCACTCAGTGCTGTAAGATTCGAACCTCTTGCTGCATCCATTTCCAGCTGGATGTGCCCTTGCATTGGAGTTCTTGGCCTACGGGCTTGACTCGACACGCAGGGCTCACCTATTCCTCCTTAAGCAAATAGCGGGTAAGGGATGCTAAAGACAGTAAATCCAGCTAATTAGTTCTGTAAATTAAAAGCTAAGGAGCAGGCAGCGCTGTGCTGCAATCCATGCGCGGTTAGAATAGCCACAAATCTGCATCTCCAGCTGCCAGAATGCCCTGAGCTAAAAATAAGTTTTTCTGTTAAATCGTAATCGTTTTACGTGGAAAATTGCCTTTGTGTATCGTCTGGGAACGTGATAGATGCTGCTGGATGCATTTAAAAAGCTGGGCTGTCAGGTGGTCTTTGGTTTGTCCTGTTTGTTTTTGCTTGGCAAACCTGGAGCCTGCCAGTATCTGATGGAAGCAAAGCTGATGTGGAAAAAAAAACCTACCTGCAATTATTTTCCAGCTTTAAAGATGGAGAACAACCTATTTTAAATCAAACTGAAGATGTGAACATTAAAAAAAAAAAAACCAAAAACCTCCAGGAAATGTGCAACAGCAGCTCCTCCTTGCAGCTGATGATTAGGAAAGACTGTGGATTGCACTAACTGTAGGTACAACCACTACTCATGGGTGGAGAGACAAATAGTGTCCCTGGGCTTTGCTCAAGTATCCTGTCGAGGAATTTGCCTCTGTGGTAGATGTTATTTTCTGGCTTTTTACCCACTCTTCTTGAGGCCCAGCAATGACAGTTTGGTGGGAGGAGGAGGCTGGGATCCTGGTGGTGTTTGCAGAGCTCTATCACTCCATTTCAGGTGGTTACTGGGTGTCTTGAATGCTGTGCCAGGCTGTAAGGCAGCACTGGGAACACTGGATGTATCCTGTACTTAAAACAAGGCATGAAAGCTTTTTGTCTTTCTGCTAAATACCCCAGTTCTGAATGTTCACTGTCAACTTGCATGATAATTTTTCTTGTTCTGCTGTCTGACACCTTTCCCACCTTAATTTTATCTGTCCTTTTACAGAGAAATTTGACTTGCACAAGAACCATGCAGTGAACCAGAAGCAGCCTGATGCAATACACCGGAGGTACCTTGTTGCTCAGAGTTGCAGCTGCAAAAGGGAACAGCCACATCCAGGACCCAGAAAGTCCCTGCTGACAACAGAGAGGCAAATGAGTAGGTTCAGGGTCCCTTATCAGGCCTTAAAGAAGTAGTTGTGTACCAATGTGATTTGAATCCATGTCAAATTAAGGGCTGCAGTACTCAATTGTTTCCTAAGTTTATTAATTTCAGCACAAATTGTCTGGGAAATAGACACAAACTGCTGTTATCATTTATTTGCCTCTTAATAGGCAAGATTGCAAAGAACGGGCAAGTTCTTAATGCCTCTGGAACCTTTGGCAGGCTTCCAGTAGAGCACACGGGTGATTCTTGTTTTCCCAACACTTTGGCTCTTCACTGGGGTCTTAAGAGCATTCAGATTCCTGAGAAAAGATGGAGCTAAGTCTCTGGACTCCCCGAAAGCAGTGTGCAAAGTGATGATTAAAACTGAGCAGGAGTTAATGCAAAAGTTGCAGGCCAGTGGGTCACTTACCATAACCCTACAGCACCACTTTTATCCCACCCATGTTTTTGTTTTCAGTGGATTGGGCTAAAAACCACATGAGAACACGTGAACTAGATCATGTTGGGAACGACAGAGTCCCTGTCCCTGCCCCTCCCAGTGCAATACCCTGGGATTAATGGGTTTGAGTTTCAGGATCATTTCCTCCTGCAGCAGTTTTCATCTTGAGTTCACAGAGCTCAATTATATTTGGAAAAAGTGACAGTGTTCTCCTCCCATCAGCCGAGTCCTGTCATGGGTGGGTATGAGGAGGAGTGTAGAAGGAAAACGGACTCAATTTCAGCGAGCGCACCCAGTGAATATTGAGTTGCAGGATCATTTGTGGCAGAAGACTCAGCTGCCTTTGATGGCACAGGGATTTCATTGTCCCTAAATCATCCCAGATATGGTAATACCATACCCAGGGACTAATATTGTGGACTATAATTTCTCAGAAATGGGTCCTTATCCTGCAGTTTGTAGAGATTAAATGGAGCTGTGGTTAAACTCACAATTTACAGTGTGAGCCCATCCTCGTTTGCAAGGGGTGGGAAGGAGATGGCACAGGGGGAGCTGATTCTGAGTAAAGTGTGATTGAGGCTAATGAGGAGGAGAGACTGACTAATAGCGAGCTTCAGTAAGCTGTCATGAGGAAGACTTCTGATGGGGAAGGCTGGGCTTAAAAAAAAACCCAAATTCTTTTGACAGTCTTTTGAGGTTTTAACCATCTCCTTGCAAAAGGGGATTTTATGATGTGGCAGAAGAAACAGCAACAGAAAACATCAGGGAAAGCTCTCTAAATGTCAGATCTATTAAAATGCATTAAAGCCCCCAAACAAGAGCATTTCATTGCCTTAAGTACGTATAACCAGCCTGGAGAAAGCACTAAGAGAAGGTAGAGGGAAGGGTCCTACTGTGGCTGGAGATGACCCGGGTGTGTAGCATCTCATCGCTCCACCTTCCCACGTACCTGCAGATACTGGAAGACTTTGGATTTTGCTATCAGATGCTTAACCCCCAAACTTTCTGGGTCTCCTTCTCTAAACAGATTTGATAGTGGATTTTGGTTTATCTGACTCAATTATCCCACTGAGCTGACTTGGATTTTTAACACATTTCTCTCCAGGCCACAGCCCTCTCCTGCTCTCAAGCTTGGTTGCTGTTGCTGTGCAGAGGTGAGTGTATATGGCAATCCTGAAGCAAGAGGAGTTACTATTAGATTATTATTAATCTAATTACAGTAGATTACTATTCTAGCATTGCCCAGGCAGGACATTTTGTGTGCCTTTATTCTAATAAAGCAGTATTTCAGTGCTTATTGTTGATGGAAATGTTATCTCGGCATAAGAACTGAATGTACATACATTAGGGGTTCTGCCTCTAGCCTGAGGACTGATTGTAAACTTAAGCAATTCAATTAGTTTTTCTCATAATTTCCTTCTCACGGGAGATAATACCAGAGATTGTTGCCATGTTGTGGGTGTTTGGTGAATAGGTTTTGTTGGACTACAGCCTGGCTGGAGATGCCCAGGTTTCCCTGCCATACCATGATCAAATTAGCTTCTATGTTGGCAAGCCCTGCAGAAATCAAAGCAGGAAAATTCCATAGATGCTGAATTTCTTCCTCTTGCAAAATATACCCTCGGTTTCAAAAGCAAACTGGATCTGAGGCATGTGGGCAGGGAAAGGCTGGATTTGGCAACCTCACGGTACCTCCTTGCCACAGCCCAGTGGATTTGTGTAGTGCTGTTTATCTCATTAACACCGCTTTGATTAACAGACTGTTCCTTCCCTTCACCACACGGTGGTACCAGGAAACGCAGAATCGGTGCTTGGAAGCCAACAAATGGCAGGCAGCATCCAAACGCAGCACAAGCTGCCAGTTAACAAACTGGGGAGCCTGGTTTATCACAATCTAATGTGTGTTATTTGCATTAAGAAAGCAGGAGAAGCAGCTTCCATCGCCCCACCACCTTCATCTCTTCTGCTACCTTTGGAGGATCAGCATGAGACAAACGATAATCGCCCGGGCAACGTGAGTCCCCTCTGAGCCTCTCTAATGTATCCGTATGACCGCAGCGTGCGAGCACTATCCAGTTTGCATTACATTTTTGCCTGAAACCCAGACAGGGTGCTCAATTCATCACTAGTTTACAGGCATAGCTGTCATCTCACAGGAACCTCTCTGCCATATCGCAAAGCCTTTGAACTCAGGCTTCCCAAATTCTTTTTTAAGAATCACTGGACCATTCCTTTTCTTCCTCGAGTAGTTATTGCAGCTGCTCTGGCACATGCCCTGAAAGTTTAAGCCTGAACTAAAGCTGCTGCTATCCATCTCATCTGTCCTCAACTGGGGAAGGGATACTTTATCCTAAACCTAGATTTAAATAGGTATCGTATAAGCCTGGTCACTTTTAAGCTGGTTAATAGAAACTATTTCTATCAGACCTGCTGAGTCTTCAACCTGAGTTTACAGAATAAATCGTGTTGTTCAAAAAGATATTTTACTGAAAAACTCCCGAAGCTTTTTGTCGTGACTCCTTTTGTATGGAGTATTTTGAGTGCGTGTGCTTTTTCTCTACAAGCTAAACCAAGGACATTGAAATTGTAATATTTATTCTCATTCACAGAGCTCCTTAAACCCCTGGTTAGTGGGATTTTTCTGAGGCTGTGAAACCTCATGCTCAGTTTGCTAACCAGCAACTTCTACCAGCATTACATTTGGTAGGACTCACAGAATGTCATCCTAAAACACGTCTTGGGCTGAAGCAATGCCATCAGTTGCAGAGAGCTGTTTTTCCTTCACCTTTTAGATTATGAAATACCTTAGTCATTTGGTTATCTCCTTCTAACACATGCTTTCCATGTTTACCTTTACCAAGGAGCAGTGTGTGAAGTTGGGAAGGAAGCGGCTGCTCCCCAGAGCAGGTGAGATTACATGTGAAGCACTTGACACCCTCATGATACTTCCTTGAAGTGGATGCAAATGGAAAGATGAGCTCCTGGTAAGCCCAACTCATTCCTTTTCCTTAGTTGCTTGAGACAGGGTTTTATACATTTATTGGTGTGGAGATCTGTGCATTTATTGAGACAAGGATTTATGCATTTACTGGATGAACTGGGCAAAACACCACCCAGAATTACAGGGACAAGGCAGAAGGCGGAGGTATCCAGTCACAGGTATAAATGCTGTGGCATGAAGGTGTAGCAAACATTGAAACAAAATGTTTCGGGGACAGCTGAGTGTGGAAAAATAAGATGTAGATCTTATTCCCATGACACCATGAAACAGGGCCTGTCACCGTGCTCTGTTAGTTCCTAGATAACAAACCTACAGTGATTACTTAGTGATTAGCAAAATGAGCAGACTGGGGTCCTTATCCATTTGCGTGGAAAGTTTGGTTTATTGATTAACTCAGTAAATGAACAATTTCTATCAGCAAGCAAGGATGAGCCAGCCTTAAGCTGAGCTTACAGTTTGTGTTTGAAGAGGAAAACAACAGGCTAGCTCAGCCCTGAACTGGGAATGCTGACAGACCCTTTCCTCCAGTCACTGATGGAACTGGCCGCACTGGTAGCCCCCAGCTGCCTGAGTGAGGTCAGACTGAAGCATACTGGCCCCAGCCAGGTTCTGTTCTATACCGTGCCTGGCTCGCACGCATCAGTAAACAGATTGTTCAAGATAAAATGCCCCAATGTCATCCCAAGGTCCTTCGCACGTGCAATGTGCTCAGCTCTGGGTTCCTGCATCTGCTGCTGTTGTGCACCAGAGCAATGAGAGCTGTAATGATTTCTTTCTTGAAATCAAAGGCATTGGGTTCCTGCCCGGTGTGAAGAATCTGTCTGAGCAGGTAGCTCATCACACAACCAGATGGAGGTGAAGATAGAATGTGGCTTCTTTGCACTGTGTGCAGCCACCAGCCCAGCTACTATGTGCTCTCGCAGCCCAGAAGGCAACTGTACCGTGGGCTGCACCCCTGGCAGCATGGGCAGCAGGGGAGGGGGGGATCCTGCCCCTCTGCTCCCAGGGCTTTGGGGAGACCCCCCTGCAGTGCTGGGTGCAGCTCTGGAGTCCTCAGCACAGCAGAGACAGGGACCTGCTGGAGCAGGGCCAGAGGGGCCCCAGCAATGCTGGGAGGGCTGGAACCCCTCTGCTGGGAGGCCAGACTGGGAGAGCTGGGAAGGTTCAGCCTGGAGAGGAGAAGGCTCCGGAGAGACCTTCTGGGGGCCTTTCAGGACTTGAAGGGGCCTGTCAGAAAGATGGGGACACACTTTTGAGCAGGGCCTGTTGTGATAGGAAAATTGGTGATGGTTTGAAACTTTTGACTTTGAGGGTGGTGAGAGCCTGGCCCAGGCTGCCCAGAGAGGTGGTGGCTGCCCCATCCCTGGTAGCATTGCAGGGGAGGTTGGCCGGGGCTCTGAGCACCCTGCTCTGGTTGCAGATGGCCCTGCTCCCTGCAGGGGAGTTGGACTAGAAGAGCTTGTAAGGTCCCTTCCAACCCAACCCATTCCATGACCCTGTGTACCCCAGCAGTAGTTCCCATGCCCAGCTGCCTTATGTAAGTCTCGGTGCAATACCAGCCTTTCTTCACAAGAGGGATTCTTCCAGCATCACCACCTCACCCACGCTCGGGTTCTGCAAGTTTCTTGCATTTCGGGCACAGTCCCCATCTTACACTGGGGGGCAAACAACTCAGTTTTCCCTGTGACTGGTGCTAAGAACTGCAGGACCATAATGGGTAGCTGACCGATGCTCCAGTTAGGCTGGTTTACCCTGGTCCTGATCCAGACTGGTTTGCTTTCTGACGTAACCCTTTTACTTTACCAAACAATTAATTTCTAAGGCCACAGTGATGATATTTAAATCCATCCAGTTGTGTCTGTACAGTGATAATGTTTAAACCCTTCTATTTTGTCCCATATCCTCCTCTTCCAAAATGCTTCTGGCAGCAGGTGAGCTTGTGCCAGAAATGAGCTGGTGATCTTGTAGAAGGGACATTGGTAATTAACTCCCATATTAATTTCCAAGGAGCTGGGCAAACAGCTGCCAAAAGCCTGTTTTCCACCCCTGTTAATCACTATTACCTTTCAACAAGTATAACCATTCAAGAAATATATGGTTTTACAGAGTGCTAACATCTACTAACACCATGTTTCTTGTACTATTTTAAGGTCTGTAGGATACCCCAGAGGAGACTTTTGAGTTAAAAAATGTTGCATCAGATGTTATTTATTATCCATTTGCAACACACTGACCCTATTTCCACCCTATCTTACGCTGGGCTGTTGCCACAGGGGCATTTATCTCCAACATTATGTTAGTGGCTTCTTAGATCGAGAGGGGAAATGATTCTATGCAGGCTGTTAATAGGAAAAGTAATGCAGCAGGTCTGCCCAGGACTTTCTGAAGCCAGGTTGTGAGAAAATACCTGATTTCCCCCAGGAAAAGGGGGAAAGGAATCGTAACCTTCCACACACAAGTTGTTTTTGCTGTCACTGAATTCAGCAGCAAAACTCAAACCAGCTTCCAGAGCTGGAACCTTTTAAAACGCTCACTGCCTCTGGCAAACCTGTGCCGATGTAAAGCAGTGTGCACTGGAGCTTTTATCTATCCACCAGGTGACAAAATACCTGTTCCATCAGTTTTTTTACTTTGTAAATTACTGTCACTCAATGACTGGAGACACACGTGTGAGCACAGCAGAGGCGAGCGAGACGGGAGGTCCCAGCGACGCTGGGGATGTGTCCCTCGAGCCCTCTGGGTGCTGGAGGGTTTTCTGTGCATTCAGCAGTCTTTTCTTATTATTTTTTTTTTTTAATATGCTTATTTTATGAATTTTTGAATGGGAACACTGGGAGACATTTCTCTATAAAAAAATATTTAATTCCCCAGTGGTAAAACTTGACTGAGCAACACAACCCACCCCTCTTTATAGTGACAGAGGAAAGATGCAGCTGCAGCATAACCAAGAGATGGCTTTTGATCACATGGGTGCCTGCAACATTTAGCAGAAGAAAAATAAAAGTAAGCTTCTTGTTTTGGATCTTAGAAATTATCTTTTCAGAGCAGTTCTGGAGTATGACAATGAAATGAGAGCAGCGCACAAGGATCAGGCAGACAGATTTTTAGCCTTCTAATGGAAAACTGTTTGGGCTGAACTTCAAATGCATGTTTGGGCACTAAAGGATAATTCTGAAAGAGGATTTTTCTAGTTAAGGATCAAGTGTTTCTTCCCTCAGCAGCAGAGGTATAAGTACTGTGGGTAAACTCCCCAAGAAATGCACCAAGCCTCTCCTCAGAAAGCCAGAAAAGGCTCAGCTGGACAGTTCTTGCATTGCAAACAGAAACCTCGAGTGCCTTTTGTGGAGAGAAGAATGTCTGAAGAGCCATCTCCAAGATCCCTTCCTTTACTCATCATGAAGGTGAGAGGAGGAAAAGAGCAATTTAAATGATCAAGCAGCAAAGCACCAACCTTGTATTTCTGCCCCATTTTACAGCGTGCTGTCAGACGTGCAACGCTATGAACTATCCAAGAACCTCGCTAGCTCCAGAATCTGAGGAGGATTGTCATGCTGATGAGAGACAGATAGATTTTCTTTTGACAGGTAATTGGGTTTGTGACATCCCTGGACCGGTTGCACCTTTTGTTCACTCCCCAACAAGGAAACCATTGAGCACCATGTAGGTCCATCTGCTACCTGACCATGCACGCCGGCTGGGTCAGATCTGCGCTGCCTTCATCCCTTCCTAAAATACAGAAAACAAGTGTTGTTAGAAGGTTCTCTCTCCCTAAATGATGAAGGTGCCTCTTTCCCACACCTCTCTAAAAAATCGTGCTTGTATTTTGTCTTCCTATGTAACACAACTGGTCATTAGGCCAAAATATTCCCAGCCAGGATCATTTCTCATATTTTGAAAGTTTATTTCTCTGGCTATTTTTGTGATGTGGCTTTTCAAGGCTGGATGTGCAACAGTCTCTGTTTTGTAAGAGGACTGAGAAGTGAAATACTGCCAGTCCTGACTCTATCAGCCTTAAATCAGAAATAAAGTTTGCTTTTTCCCCTGAGGAAAACAGTTCCTTGGGATCTTTAGGTTTCTCATCAGGATTTCTGAAATTCACTTCCAGTTCGGAAATTCTTTCTTTTGTTTTTTTTTTTTCTCCCACTTTGAATGATGGCATCCCAAACTATGGAACAGGATAATGAGGAATGGGTATTTGTCTGTGCCCTCTATTAAGCAGGATGAGACTTGTTCTGTGGCATGATGTAGGCTTGAGACCGCGAACACTGGAATGACATTTTCCTCTCTCTGGAGCTGGGTTTCTGTTGAAATGTGCTTTTGTTTTTCCCTACCCTGTCTGGAGAAACCAGGACCCGTGTGCTCTGTAAGTAGCACAAAACTGATGCCATCTATTTGCATCCACTTAAAAGCTCCGTTACTTGTTTACAAGTTGTTAAACCTAAAAGAACCATAAAACCTGACTGTACTTAGCACTGTTGTTTACTCAGCTTTTTCTCTGGCCAGGAGACAGTGAAAACAGGCCCGGCAGTTTCACTGCTGTTTACAGTTTCTAATAGTTTTCTCTTTCATGTTATCACTGCCTTGCATAGTGCTACCCTGAAATAAACTACAAACATATCTCCATGCTAATTAAAACCAAAATTTGCTGGCTAACTCGCTCGAAAGAACGTACCACCTGGGCTGCAAACCTGCTTTAAAAAATGAAAATTAAAAAGCAAGGTAAAGCAATTGCTTCTATTTTACGCGGGCTTTTGTAAAAACCTTTTTCAGGTGTAGTTTGAGCCACGCTTGACCTCTTGTTTTCCCTTCAAAACAGGGAGCTGAAGTCACTGGAGCCTGCAGAGTTCTGCCTGGGTGTGTGTGCCAAGCAAGCGCGTGAAGCCGGCAGAGTCCAAGCCCATAGCAGCTTGTCATGAATCCAAAAGGCTGAGTGAGAGCAAAGGCTGAACAGGCTGTGGAAACAGCTCCTCTGGGGTCCTAGCAAATAGCCAAAGGTTAGGACAGAACCGAGTGCAATTGGGCAGAGCATGGTCAGGCTCACATAGCTTGAATACCAAAAATGCAAGTCACCTCCCACTGTCCCGTCAAATGATGCTAAGGAGATGTCTGGGTTTGAAGCATGCTTTTCTGCTTTTGTTTGTTTGCCAAGGGTTGTGTCCTGTGTAGGAACCAGAGCAGACCACTACTGCTTTCTCTGCATCCAGGAAAGGGAAGGTAACTGATACAGGAGACCAGCGGTGATTGTATCCATGACAACCAGCAGATATGGCCTCGATGCCTCTCAGCTCCTTCCCCACAGCCTCCCCTGCCTTCCCACAGCTCCAATGGGTCCCTCTCCTCAAGGCACCTCTTGGCTGCAGTTCAGCGTTCCTGAGAGATAGGTGCTAAACTGACAAATGAAGCACGTTTCCCGGAGCCAACAGCTCAATCAGCTCTGCTAGCAAACCTCCTCCCTGGCGTGAGCTCTGTGGGCTTCAGCCACGGGCTCCCTGGGAGATGTTTCAGAAGAGCTGGTCCATGGAGGGCTGGCGTGGTTTACAGGAACCCCATGTAGGAGCAGAGTGGCCTTAGCAGACTGAGAATTTGCTACACCAGCAAAATGTGCTATATTCTGCCAAAAAAAAAACCAAAAACCAAAAGAGGATTTCAGATATGCCAGACACCTTGAGAAATGCAAGGTGCTCACCTTTGTGGGAAGTACCGGCAGAGGTTAAAGGTGTTTGCTCTGTGAATAAGCCTCGGTCTGGGCAAACCCTCATTCAGGGGAAGGAGAGCTGCCCAGGCTGTGCTCCCCAAGGAGCTCTTCATCCCACTGCCTGATGTGGTTTCTGCATTCCGACCGCTGCCTGGACCTGCCTTGGAAAACCCTGGCATTTGAGGCAGCTGCCATCGCACACGGTGCTAAGAAATGGGTCAGAAAAGCAAAAAGCAACGCCACCGAAGTTTCTCATTTCCAGGGTCCCTGCTTTATATCTGCAACGTGATGTTTGTACCACGCAAAGGAAAACTGTGTCCCTGGGATCAAAACAAGGTGATCTATCATCTCTTCCTTTGTAGCGGGGAAAAAAAACCAAACCCAGCAGAAGAGGCAAGGAAATGAGATTGTGAATTAAGTGCTGGGGATTAGAAGACAGGACGTGGAGTTCAAGTTCATCCCCGACAACCTATTGAAAGCGTGACTCGGTTTCCCTATTAGCGCAGCGGGGATAACAACGAATGACGGAACTGATTAGTCAATCTTAAAAATACAAAGAGGGTTGCTGCGAGCTCTAATTAAACGACTGTCTCAGCGTAAAGACAAAGCAGATTACACGCGTCTGTAAATTGTAGCAGGCACTGGGGACTCAGCCTCGTGAGCTCTGGTGCCGACAAGCTTTTTGCATTTCCTTATATGTGTAAAAGCAGTGTAGCACGAAGCAGGCGGTTAACGAGAGATGCTCCCTGGCTGCGGTGAAAAGAAAGGCTACGGTGAGCCCAGGGGGTACTGGGTTACTACTGGTGAGGTGGAGAATCACTTGGGCAGCTTTGGGAATAACAAGAAAAAATTGGGTCTGGTGATGTGGATAAGGACCAGTCTTGATACTGGAAGTGCTGTTCTGGGGATAACTGAACGACTGTCGTCAGCTTCTCTGAAAAGGAAAACACTAAACACCAAACCCCTCCATCTGCAGAGGCAAAAATACCTACAGTTGTAAAAATACCTATGGCTTGCCTCGAATACAGTTGTATTCGAGGAGGATTTGACGTTTTTAAAACCAAACTAAAACCGTGGCATTTTGCCTTCTCAGCAAAGGCAGAAGGGTCCCTCTGCCTGATGGGGAAGCTCTTTTTACCGTCGCAGCAGCTCTCCCCAGCCTGCAACTGTCTCAGAGAAATGCCAGTGTTATGTGTTTTAATCGCTGTATTTAGCCACGACGCTCACCCAAACAGCAGACTCTGCTGTTCAGCTCCAAAGAATGCTTTTTGTACCCTGCTTTCAGGATAGCAGCTGCTTTTTATAGCTGTTCTTTGACTAGGAAATAAACCCCGGGGGAGACAACTACCTCATTTCTCTTACCCAGACATCCTGCCCTGGACTTACCGGCAATATCATGTGACACGTTTCACGTTCTGTTAATCAGCTACAATCCAGCATTCTGTGGTGCAGGAATTGAGGGAAGGTCAGTCTGTTAACAGACAGCTTCTGTCAGCTCTGCTTCTGTCTGGATAGCTTCTCTTTGAGTCCTGGAGCTGGGGATGGAGACACCTTAGGTTGTCTACCCAGTGTTGCTGCTGAATTGCTGGGGTGTTACTTAGGCTTTTTGGGAGGCCGTTAGTGCAATTTTGAGGATACTGTAGATCTACCTCAGCAAAATCCTCTCCTAGACTTTAATAAAAGCTGCAGAGATGCAGGGAATAATCATGCACAAGTCCTTTGTGCTCTTGATATCTTCAATTTGCTGGTTTACTAAGGGAAGTGGGCAGGACAATTGGCTAGTTTTATTTAGGTGCAGTGGTACCCGTGGGTTTAGAGCTGGCTTTTTCTTCCAGTCTAAAGAAGTCATTGCTCCATAAAGCTTCATAATCTCTGTCCTTTGTCAAGTTCATGGTCAGCCTGCCTGTCTTTCTGCTGTGAAATATGAAGGAGTTTCTGCATCTCAATTGACCTACAAGGGGATGGAAGCAGCAGCAATTTCTGTCTCCCTTCCCTCACTGAGTTGCAACAGGCCTTTGCTCTGCCTTTCAAATGGTTCCTCTGGATATTGCCCATTAACCTTTCACTGTGACCTTGGCAATGAAAACTTGCTTTTCTATTGTTTACCACCCTATAACTTTTTAACACTCCAAAAGTCATGTGTTTTACTTTTAACACTTTTTTTTTTTTTCTCTGTTTGTAATAACAGTCTTGACCTTGGAGTCAGAAACTTCCTGGGAGTTCATGACCAGCCTGGCTGAGATTACAGGGAACTGCTCAGCATCTGGTCCTTCCTGACTTCCACGTGTATATAACCCTCCTTGGAAGCTGGGAGGCATTTGGTGGCTCACTTGATGGGGGGTGTGTGGCCTTTGTGCCTGGTATCATGGATTAAACTGACTTGATGACACCAAGTTGGGTAGGTGTGTTGAACTGCTTGAAGGTAGAAGGCTCTGCAGAGGGATCTGAACAGGATGAATTGATGGTCCAAGGCCAATGGGATGAGGTTCAACAAGGGCAAGGGCACCTGGGTCACAACAACCCCCTGCAATGCTCCAAGCTTGGAGCAGAGATGCTGGAAACTGCCCAGCAGAAAAGAACCTGGGGGGATTGGTCAACAGCCGGCTGTGCCCAGGTGGCCAAGAAGCCACCAGCATCCTGGCTGTGTCACCACTGGTGTGGCCAGCAGGACTAGGGCAGGGATTGTCCCCCTGGGCTGGGTACTGGGGAGGCTGCCTCTCAAATCCTGGGTCAGTTTTGGGCCCCTCACTCCCAGAAGGACATTGAGGGGCTGGAGCGTGGCCAGAGAAGGGCAATGGAGCTGGGGAAGGGGCTGGAGCACAAAGGTGGTGAGGAGCGGCTGAGAGACCTGGGGTTGCTGAAGGAAAGGGAGATGTGTTTTGCAAACAAATGAAAAAGGTAAATAGGACACTGGTATTGACATCATCCTGTTATTGATGCCATTTAAAGCAGGTTGCAGCAGCTGGAGGATGGATGTCACCAGACGGCACGCCGTGTACCAGGCAATAAGGGGGAATTAGGGACAGCTTTGGAGCTGGATGAATAACTCTCCACAAGATCTGCTTCAGCTTGCTCCAGCAGTAAGTGACATGAGTTTAATTGGCTATAACAGGACCTCACTTAGTACCAGTTGGGTGGATTTGTGTTATTTAATGCCTTCATCTGGGGCTCCAATGCTTATGGCACAGAGGGGGGCTCTGAGCACAGGACTTGGAAACAGCCGTTCCCAGGCTTGGCTCAAACAGTTGCTGTCACTGTGGGAATTTTCTACCCTTGATTACCACCCCCCAGGCAGAAAAGATGACAGCTCTAGCCTAAACCACGAGCAGGTCCTGCTGATGATTTACTGATTAGCTTCAAGTGCCAGGGAGATTAACTGGAATATTTCAAAGTGCTGGGCTCTGTCCTAATTCATAGTTCTCTGCACAGGTTAAGGACAAAGGGCTGTGGAGCCCTGGCTGCCCGGACAGCTGCCCCCACAACACAGATCCCCAGCTGTACACGCTTTCTCCTAAGCTCATTAAGTATTTCCAGCCACACCTTGATGAACTCAACCCTTAGCCATGCACTGTGTTCAAAAGATGTTGGTTCATTGGGGGCTTTTTTTTAACATCATTTAGTAACAAAACATGAAAACATGGTGCTTTTGGGGTTTGGTAAAATAGGAGCAGAAGAGAACTTTTCCCTATTTGAGAAGCCCTTCAGGTGAGAATAGCCATGAATTATGAACATTTACAGCACTTAAGCAGCTCAAGTGTTTAAGGCACCTTTCTTCGGAGGCTCTCCAGACACTGCCGAAAGGTGGGTATGTTTTTTTATCCCCGCTTTGTACAGAAGGTGGGGGAAGGCACTGAGGGTGGTGATGAGTGGTGACTCATTGCACATCTCACACTTGGAATCCGGATTTCCCAGAGCAGCTTCCTGCTTTAGGCAGCAATATATTAATTGTGTCACTGAGTTTCTTCTCGCCACCTCTTCTTCTGGCGATGTTACACAGCATCGTGTGTACAAGTGAAACAGCTGGATGCTCCTAGAAGAAAAAAAATCCTTCTGGGACACAGAAGAGGGGGTCACTGGATGTATTTTTCAGTACAGGGTGTTCAGGTGCTCTTGGTGCCTTGAGGATCCCCTTGCTAGACGTGAACACACAGCGAATGCCCCTCTCACCCTGCCAGGAGCCAGCAGGTTTTTAAGATTTGTTTGCATTCAAAATTTATCAGGTCAAAATGCACAGGGAAGGGAAGGAAGGGTGCAGCTGACAAGGAAAACATCTTCTATGAGGACAGGTTGAGAGCACTGGAGTTGTTCAGCCTGGAGGAGGTTTCAAGGAGAGCTTATTGTGGCTTTTCAAGTACTTAAAAGGGTCCTAGAAGAAAGCTGGAGAAGGACTTTTTACAAGGGCTTGTAGTGATATGACAAGGGGTAATGGCTTTAACCTAAAAGAGGGTAGATCTAGGTTAGATGTAAGGAAGAAGTTCTTCACTGTGAAGGTGGAGAGAGCCTGGCCCAGGCTGCCCAGAGAGGTGGTCGCTGCCCCATCCCTGGCACCATTGCAGGTGAGGTTGGCCGGAGCTCTGAGCAATCTGATCTAGGGGGCTGGAACAAGATGATCTTTTAAGGTCCCTTCCAATCCAAACCATTCTATGATTCATCCCTGGCCACTCCTGCTGCCCGCAGGAGGATGCATGTGGCATCCACGCACAGCTCGTCATTGTCCCCGAATACCCCCCGCACGCTGGGCTATCTGCTCGCTGGCTGCTTCCAGCCGCTCACATCCCCCAGAACATCGATCCGCCTGGCTCGCCCAGCCCGGCATCACCTCGGCTTCCCCCGGGACCCCCCCTCCGCCGTCCCATCAGCCGGGAGCCCGGCGGGCGGAGCCTCCCCGCTCCTCCCCGCTCCGCCCCGCCGCTCCCCGCCCGGCCCGGCCCGGGGAGCCGGTGCCCAGCGCGGGGCCCCGCTCCGAGCCCAGCCGCTCCGAGCCGAGCCCAGCCCCGCGGGGCAGCTCGCCGGCAGCATGCCGCTCGCCCAGCTCGCCGAGCCCTGGCCCAACATGGAGCTGGTGCAGCTGGACACAGAGGTGAGCGGGGCACCGGCTCTTCGCGGCGGGCGGGAGGGAGTGGGGGGGTCCGGGCGGGGGGGGTCTCCCGCGAACAAAGGAGGGCCCGGCCCGGCCTGCCCTGCCCTGCCCCCTCTCCCCTCCCCACCCGCCGCCCGGTGAGACCCTCCCGGCTGCGGTGCCCACCGGTCCGTGCGGTTCTCCGGGGCGGCGGTTCGGCTGCCCGCGGTTGGGGGGGGGGGGGGGGCGCGGCCGACCGGGGCTGGG
>JANHGN010010177.1:0-50823 GCA_024605025.1 Megaceryle maxima | reverse complement strand
TTAATTTAGTGATACAGACTTTCTGTCATATCCCATTTCAGCTAATTGTTTCAGGCTGTTGTTTAAAGTCTTCCTCCTGAATACAAATTATTCTATGGTTAATAAGGGTATAGACTAATCAAAATTAATTTAAATCTGTTCCTGGTTTATCTCTAAATAAAACTTTAACTAGAGGTACAGACTTGAATATTGTTTAAGCTGCAGATTGCTTGGTTTGTATCTTGCTTAGAGGCTGGGTTGGGGGAGTGTTCTTTATCTCTGCCTTATTAAATCGTCTGAAGATTTAGAGCTTTGCAGGCAAACTCAGATGTAGTTTAAGAAAATATTTAGAAATGCACAGATCCTTACAGAGGATATAAACCACCTAACCTTGGTGATGATTCCACTGCCAGCACTTGTCTCTTTGCATACCAGATCTCATTCTGTCACTTCATCTGAAACTAGTGGTCCCAATACCCTTGCAGCAGCTGTAGCAGCAACTTGTGTCCTTGCTTGTTCACTTCTGTGACACTTTCTTGCCACTGTTCTCAGGAAAGCTTTTAAATAGAAAGTGAACAGGAAAGGCAATCTTCCTCTTTTCAAAGTCAATTCTTAGGGAAATATCTATTCATGCAGTCTACGCTCATTACTTCTGATGGACGCTTCTGCACAACTTCAAGAGGATGACTTACAGTTTTATGTTAAGTTCCAGTCTCACTTGCAAGTGGACTGGGTGCAAAGCTGGTTGTACAGTTTGATCTTCCTACATTCAAATCTGAGAAATATATTTCATCTTCAAAGTGTATGTATAATGGAAAAATCTGACAGACAGGATACTGGTAAAAGGGAGGTCAGTGGAATACTTCTGGAAATCAAAGCCAGCCTGAGCTCAGTGGGGATTTATGTCTGCTGGCTCTTGATGATAGTTTCTCAGTGGTAATGGCATCCACTAGCATCAGAAAGACACACTCTTATTATAACATGCATACATGGGTAGCTAAGATATGGAATGACAGAAAAAAGAGGGAGCACTGTATATTTCTAGGAAATCTAGAATTGTTCCCAGAGAACCCATACCTGTATAATAAAGTGGTCAAGAAAAAGAAAAAAAACCAAAATTGCACCAAAACCCTAAATCCAAAACCACTGATAAAAGACCAATAGAAAAAAAGAAAGAAGCTCTGCAGTTCATTTTTAGGGGTGCAAATTTTTTGTGCTATTCAGGTCTTACACCTTCTTTGTTCTTTTCTTTCTCACTCTTCTATACTTCCACTCAAGAAATATATATTGCACAAATAGGTGTAGTATAAAATGAAGGATGAACATAATAGCCCAACGCAGCTAACTCAAACAGAAATAAAAAGAATTTAAATATTTTTCTGTGGTTTCATCACAGATATTAAGCATATGGCTTTATTTAAGTACAGAGATGTAACTTATTGTTGTGAAGTATATTTCTGGAGAACTACTATATGTTGGTTCTCTCTATACTGTATGTTATGTGACCTGAACTGCAAAATTGCAAGAACTACATAAACTCCATTATTCTAGGCCTATTATACTCTTCCTTAGTTTGCATGCTAGAATAAACAGTAATACTGAGTTCTTCAGTCATATTCTTCTAGATAATCTGGAGAGAGCTTTATAAAAGACAGTAAGAGTTGGAAAAGCTAAACAGAAAGGACAAAGTGATGCCTGACTACAGCAGCGATGCTGGCTTTGAAAATACTGGTATATTGAAAAATATCAATCTGCTTAAATTGAATGACAGAGAAAAGGAAACTAAAATTAAATTGTTCATTTATGGGTCCTTATGAAACAGTCTTAAATGAAAAAGCTGCAGAGATATGGTCTCTTAGAAAATACAAGGAATCTTGGTTTTTAGTTGTCCCTCTTTTGCAGCACATCGTTTAGGGCTAATCTTCAAGTTCACATATGCACTGAATGTTCTAATCTAAATAAATACAAAACCCCTATGTTTGGATCGAAGGAATGGAGATTTTGGGCTTCATAGTTCATAATTCCTTACTCATCCTCCTCATCTGGAAAACAGGCAAGGTTGAGGGTTTTTTTTTTCCCAAAAGGTTTTTTTCCTCTACTGACATACACTCTCACACAACATTTTTGGCACAGATCAAATAAACATGCAATAATGGAACTTATCAGACAATATTTTTCTAAGACTTTCAAATATCATCTTATTTGTATTAAAAAAAAAAAAAGACTTGATAAATTCATTAATTTAGCACAAAGGAATTTGGGTGTTGTCTTCATTCACAATAGCTAGCTGAGTATGCATTTGCAAATAGCTTAATTTTTATGATTGAAATTTAAAACATTTGTATATGAAATTATGGACTATAAATATTACCACAATATGGGTTTTTTTCCTAGATTGTCTTTATAGGAAGTAACATCTGATATCTTTGTTTAGATAGTACATGAGAGTTATTAGAAGAAAATAGATAGAAAAGGCTTTCCTTTTTAAAGACACTTTTTTTCTGAAAATGAAACAAATCAAAAAACTTATTCTTAGATTGTTGGCCAAGGCTTCAGCACAAGTTCATTAGGAGGAATACAGACAGGTACTCAGATGCATCCTGAAGGCTACTGCAAAGATAATTTTTTCAACTTGCTGCATTGACTATGTCTTTGCATGCTTATGCTTTCTCTGACAGCATATCTAAGGTAATTATCTCCTCTGTAAGGACTCTTTATATGAGTCCTTAACTCTGTCCTGAAGGACTACACCTGGTGGAAGAGACCTATGCTGGAGCAGTTCATGAAGAACTGCAGCCCATGGGAAGGAATCACATCAGAGGTGTTTGTGAAGGACTGCCTCCTTCAGGAGAGACCTCAAGTTGGAGCAGCAGAAGGGCGAGGAATCCTACCCCTGAGGAGGAAGGAGTGGCAGAGACAACACATGATGAACTGATGGTAAGCCTTATTTCTGTCCTCCTTTGTCCCTCAGGGGAAGGAGGTAGAGAACACAGGAGTAAAGTTGAGTCTGGGAAGAAGGGAGGGGTGGGGGGAAAGGTGTTTTTAAGATCTGGTTTTATTTATCATTACCTTATTCTGATTTTCATTGGCAATAAATTAAACTAATTTCCCGAAGTCGAGTCTGTTTTGCCCATGATGGTAATTGGTCAGTGATCTCTCCCTGTCCTTGTCTCAGTGCCTGAGACTTTCATTATATTTTTCCTCTCTTATCCAGTTGAGGAGAGGAGTGATAGAGTGGCTTTGGTGGGCCACATACTCAGCAAACACAGGTTGAGCTATCACTGAATGGAGTAGAATTTACCTCTCTAGCAGAAAATCAGCATTTGATTGTCTTGTCTTGAGGATCCTCTCTTTCCTTCTCCACATACACTACTCTGCTGTTTCAATTAAATATAGATTACTATGGTTCAAAAGGTAAATAAATTCTGATCAGGGGAAATGCCTTTCCATTTATTTCAGGATGTTACTTTTTTAGCTATTGTTATTCAGTACCTGACAATAAATAACATTTTTTCTTATCAAAACAGGGATGTGTGGGGCAGAATTATTCCTGTATCATGTGGCTTAGTGAAAAAAATGGTTTAAGCTATGTCCAGATTCTGTTGGACAGACTTAAAACTTCAGTTCAGGGGATCCATCCTGACTAGGTGACTTCTTGCACAGACAAAAATGTCCATTTTCTTGCCCTTTGTGGATGAAAACAACAAGAAGTTATCTTGGAATATGTCTAAGTTCTACTCTCCACCCATTTAGGCTGAATTACTCTGGTAGGAAAAGTAAACATAAATGCTCATGGATTCACCAGAGAGGCTTTTTTAGTAATGAAAATTATTATGCAAATTTCTGGCTTAAAGAAAGAACTACTAATAAATACTCAAGTTGTATAAAAATGGAAACTCAATAGGGATTACATTCACATGCTGTACTTCTTGATCCCTAGTACTCTCCTTTTGGGAACAAATAATTGGATGATTAAATGTGATCTTAAGTAATGACCTTCTGAATGACTCCAAAAAACATGCACCTGGGAGAGTTAAGTGGTATACTAAGTATCTGTAAGAGCAAGCTGAAAGTGGTAATTACACTGAAAGCCAGTGCAATTGTTAGGGGATCAATTGTCAAACACTGGCAAACTTAAGGAAAGTTAATGAAAGATCGGTACACAGACCCATGTGACTCTAGTGATTTGCAGATAATTAAGCACCAGGTTAGAAAGTAGGGAGAGGAAAAAAAGAGCTATTTACTTTACTTTGTTTGTGTGACGTTTGAAGGGATGAAAGATGTAAATATTTTTTTTAGATTGAAGCCCAGTATAAAAATTAATTCCTTCTCAGTTATGTGGCTGTTAAGAAGTGACAACTTTTAACTGAAGTGATGATGAACTCCTCTTCCCCCCTACCCCCTAGTCATGGGAATAGGAAACCCCTCAAGGTAGCTTTGCTATGGAACAAAGTATCTCGAAGGTTAAGGCATGTGAAATCTCTAGTTGTTTTTTCTTCGTTAGGTTTCCATTATAAAACTTTTTTTATCAGGATGAGGAAGAGGGTTTATGACTTTTTACAGAATGGTGGTCCTCAGAGTGGGCATCAGTTATAGTAGATGGCAGGATGCCAAAGACATCTGGACTATTACATCCTCACACTGTTCTTGGCCTTTACCCTCTATACTGAATTTGGCAGAGCTGGAATTAATTTCCTCATAACACCCTATGTGGTGATGTTCTTTGCATTTGGGGCTAAATCAGTGTTGATAACACACCAGTGTTTTGCCTGTTGCTGCATAGTGCTTGCACAGCATTGAGGCTTTCTGTTTTTTCCCACTCTGACCCCCAGTGAGTAGGCTAGAAGTGGTCAAGTGGTTAGGAGGGGACACAGCCAGGACAGCTGACCCAAACTGACCAAAGGGATATCCTGTACCATACAGAATAAGAATCGTTTTGGCTGGAAGAGACCTTTAAGATCAAGTACAACTGTTAACCCAGCACTGCCAGGTCACCACTAAACTGTGTCACTCAGCACCACATCTAGAGTCTTTTAAATCCCTCCAAGGATGGAGTCTCCACCACTTCCCTGGGCAGCCTCTTCCAGTGCCTGACAACCCCTTCAGTGAAGAAATTTTTCCTAATATTCAAATTAAACCTTCCCTGGAGCAACTTGAGGACATTTTCTCTTGCCTTTTACTATCACATCATGCTCAGCAGCAAAAGATGGGGGAAAGACGGAGGAAAGGAAGACATCTGTGGTTGTGGTATTTGTTTTCCAAAGTAATCATTATGCATATTGAGGGCCTGCTTTCCTGGAAGTGGCTCAACATCAGCCTGTCAACAGGAAGTAGTGAATAAAGTCCTCATTTCTCTTTACTAGAGCACACAGCTTTTCATTCACCTATTAAGCTGTCAGCATAATCCACAAATTTTACCTTCCTTCTATTTTCTGTCCATCCCAAAGTAGAGGGGAGTGAATAACTGGTAGGGTGAGTACAGTGCTGCTGACCATAGTCAGCTACCACACCCTCTCCTCTCTGTTCTTTAGTAATACAGCTCTTAGGAAACGGTTTTGTGAACTGAGTTTAATAGTGGGATTTGTACATCAGAAGGAGGCGTATTTCAATATTTCTATTAGCTTGGCAATATGCTGCTTTTGCTACCTAGACATACTGGTAAATGGTGGGGACATGCATCTTTTTAGACCTTTCTGTCACCCTTACCCAGTGTAAGAGGGAATTTTCCTTAGAACCTGGGAAACAGCAGGGATGTTACAGAAGGAGCTTTGACTTCCCTCCAAAAGGCTTATTTTCTCCTAAGTGGTAGTTTTCTGTGGATGCTGACCTGGATGACTGTGTCTATACAAATAGAAGATCAGCACAATTATCACTGAATGAATCATCCAGAATGAATATGAAACTTCTAAAGAAAATGCTAGATATATACACACACACACACATATATATTTGACAATCAAAGATTGATACAGTAAACACAGTGTTTTGTATGAGAAAAAGATTCTCTAGTTTCTTCCCTCAGAGTCATTTTACCAGCCTGTCTAATGGTCTCACCCTTCCTGTCAAATAAAGTCATAAAAGACCTCTCTAACACTTAGAACAGCTGTTTATCTAAACAAGCAATGTCATGCAAGTGTCTCTGGAGCTATCTGATGTCTCTATTGTTAAATGTTTTATTTCATAAGAATGCACCTGTTGCCTGTTTAGGAGGCTGTTCTCTTTTGAAGAGCATTTTGTCATGTGTTTGAAGTAAGACTGACATTTGTATGCAGTAGACTCAGTCTCTCACCAGTTCCATTCTTTGTCTTCCATCAGCAGACTACCTTCATACTCATCCTGGCTTCTATCTCATTCCCTTGCTCTGCAGTGTTGTTCCTTTTCTTCCTCTCTTCTGAACACAGGCATTTGAAATGATTCACATGCTCATAATTCTGTGTTTCCTTTTCAGCCTGTTATGTTCTTAGTTACTTTAATGGTGGTGTAAGTCAGGTTCCTACTACAGTTTGTTCTTCTGCCTCTTTATTTCAGGGAACTGGATCCAGCACCAATATGCGACCAGTTGCTTTTTTCAATCTGATTTTGGGAACTTTCAGATTAATGTGGAAACACTACAATAAAGACATCTGAATATCTGTTAGAAGATGCTGAAATAATGTTATAAAATGCTTAAACCAGTATTACAGAATTATCACACATTTGAAAACATTATTCAGCACCATTTTTTTTGCCAGCTTTTTTCAGAAAGTCTTTACCACAGAGAGAACGATTTGTTAAAGAAATTGAATCAGTTTGAAACCTCAATGAGTTACAGAAAAACTTGCTGTCAGCACTTTTACTTGCACTAGTTGTCCCTTTACTGATATGTATGACTATGCTTATCACTAATATTTTATATTAGTAATAACTGTATTTAGATTAAGGACCTTAAACCACAGAATAAACCATCTACTGGCTCTGCAGTTTTCTTTTCTATCTCTCATGTTTCTACTTGATTAATGATCAACAAATAACAGCTTTTTCTTTACCTACAAGTTTTGAAGCATCATACGAGCAGACTTCTAAGATCACAAGATTTTGCTTACACAGAAACAGAAGAGAGCCTCCATTACTGCTAAGTTTTTGAGCAGTTAATACAAAACTAGTTAATAAGAAAAAGTCAAGTGACCAAGTTATAACTCAATTAAAAATGGCTACTCTCATCCATTACAAGTGGACATAAGACTGAGTATAAAGCAAATGCTAAACCTAGAATGGAAAGAAGAATGATGATAATAATGAAACAAGGTAGTTAACATATTTGGTACTAACATTCTTGGTAAGAAATGGCTGATAGCTCAAATTCAAGAGCTAAAATCCTTTAAAATCCTAAAATCATCACAGACAACAGGAGTTCCAAGTTTCTAAAGACACTCTTTTCCTAATTCTCTTGCATAATCACAGAAGCACAGAATGTCAAGGGCTGGAAGGGACCTCGAAAGATCATCCAGTCCAACCCCCCTGCCAGAGCAGGATCACCTAGACCAGATCACACAGGAACACATCCAGGTGGGTTTTGAATATCTCCAGAGAGGGAGACTCCACAACCCCCCTGGGCAGCCTGCTCCAGTGTCTGTCACCCTCACAGTGAAAAAAATTTCTCCTTATGTTTATGTGAAACTTCCTATGCCTCAGCTTCCACCCATTACCCCTTGTCCTATTATCATTAGGCATTACCGAGAAGAGCCTGGCTCCATCCTCCCAGCACTCAGCCTTTATATATTTATAAACGTTGATTAAATCACACCTCAGTCTTCTTTTCTCCAAGCTAAAAAGCCCCAGCTCCCTCAGTCTTTCCTCATAAGAGAGGTGTTCCACTCCCTTAATCATCTTTAATATCAGTAAGTAATTGGACTTTTCAACATTGTTATGTTGCATTCATAGAGTTTTGAAAATCTAGATCTTACTGAAACTGTAGAATGAAAGTTTCATACTTCTGCAAACCAACCCCTGGGTTGGTTTGGTGGTGCTGAGCACTGGAAAATCTGAACTGTGAAAGTATTTACATGCTGGTTATTTTGCAAGACGTATTTAAAAAAGGCAGAACTCTCACTGAAATGAATAGGACACATTTGAAACATCAGGCAGCTTAGGCCACTCTAAAATATGGCAAGATCACTTAATTCAGAAATAAATCTCTCTGGAATATTCACTTTCAAATTATATAAAAGTATAAGCTTTCACTTAGCTATTATTGAAGCTACCAGACATTTTCAGGCCATTAAAGCATTGGGGTCTGACACCACTTGTACTTCTTGTACTTACTTCAGTAGATTTTGTTTTTTCTTTAATTCCAGGTATCAGTAAAGGGTTAATCAAAATCTAATACATTTTTTTTCCCTTTTTTTTTTTTTTTTTTTTTTTTTTTTAACTGTAGCAGATGTATTGGTAAAAAAATTGGTCACAGGAAATCATCAATTACAAAGTTTTCATAGACATGTTGCTAAACTGACTACGAGTCAGGAAACATTATAACAAGATTAATTTTGCTGCAGCTGTGCTTCCACAGCAAGGATCTAAAATTTTAGAGTACAGACTTGAGCGCTTCTGAGTCACTTCTGCACTTTTTGCTGATGTCCTGGAATTCAATCCACTGCAGAACTTAAATAAACTTCATTTTTGACCCATCATGAAAAATGACCTCCCTCTACCCTCTTCATCCTTCTCAGTTACACTTTCCCTACTTAATGATTTCACGTTTTTGAGTATCCACAGGAGATTTTCTATATCTGCAGTACTGAGCCAGGTTTTTAAAGGTCTCCATTTGCAATTAAATAAATTCTCCAAATAGACAATTTTAATTTTTAACTTTGCCAATTTGATGAGTGGTTTCCATGGTGATGAACTCCTAGCATTCTGAGAAGGATGGATTCAACTGATGGCTGAGGATGACAAGTAGATTTTGGATTCATTGCAGTGACCCTTGAGGAGAACCTGCTTCTATACTGCTAGTGTTCAAGTTCCATTTTATAATCAAGGCCAAATTTTTGTCTGCTATAGGCTTCTTTGTTTTCTGCACTCCGTTGTGGCTATAAACCAGAAGATAATATATTCTGTCAACAGAATGAAATAATGCTGCTAGGTAATAGAGTCTGAACTGTTTACAAACCTATAAATGAAAACTGCACCATTAATATGAATGAATATAATCAAATTCCTTCATGATAATTGCTACATGCATAATATTGCACAACAGAGCTATTTTTGGTGCATTAGTTACAGGTTTTATAGACTTGGAAAGGCAGTGACTGGTCTTAAATATTATCTTCAGTTATACTAAAGAATGTTCTTCCACATCCTTTCATTAGTGTTAAAGGCCTCATTCTGTAGTGGGCCAAATCTGATTTTTAAACGTGGATGATAGTGTAATTACATGTTCTAAATCATAAACATATTTGGACTGCTGATGTGAGAAAGACTCTCATCTCCTTTGCACTGGACAGTGATGTAGATCGATGACAAATACCTTTCTGCCTTGCAGGAAAAGCTACCTCACTCTTTTTCTCAGCACTGTAACTGAGGGGTTCAGTATGTCTTTTAACAAAGATGGGGCAGTCTGCTGACAGATTGTCTTAACACTCAGATGAGCACTGAGTCACTGACAGTGCAGGAGTGATGTTGGCTTTGGTTATATACTTCCTGAAGTGAAAGAGATAGAAAAGGTCCCATTGGATTTCAGGTAACCTAATAATTACACATCTGCTCTTGCATGATGCACATTTAGCTTATTACTAAGAAAAGACTTACAGAGATATCTTGAGTTTTGAGATGGCAGAGAATGGACAGGAATAATTCTGCCCTAATACAATCTACTATACATTAGTGGGAAAAGAGAGAGGAACCAGAAAAGTGACAGAAACTGATTAAAGTTTTGCATGAAAGACTAGAGGAAAGTTAGCAGTTTTACAGGTTTCAAGCTTTCTGGGAAGTCCTAAATAATGTGAGTATCAACCATACAGCACTTGAGTTTGTGTGGGTGAAATAGCACAACCCTCGCCAGACATTGCTAATGGAGGATAAAATTTGTTCCTCTGGGTCTAAATCCTTGTGTTCCTGCTACCAGGTTTAAAATCATAGAATCATAGAATGGTTTGGCTTGGAAGACATCTTGAAGATTATCAAGTTCTAAACCCCATGCCATGGACAAGAAAACCTCCCACTAGACCAAGTCGCTCAAAGCCCCATCTAACCTGATGTCCAAATACCGATGTTCTAGCCTAGTCTTCAGCACACAAAAGTTGAAATACCATACACTGTGTTTATACAGTGCTACAGACAATTTAAGTTCATAAATTGATCTAACAAGAAAAACACCTGGTCATTTGTATACTCATTGCATACACTGTCCACATTTTCCAACTCTTTTGTGTACAGTTATCAGTCTAAAAGGTTAGAAAAACCTGACCATGGTGATAGGCCATGTAGATCAGGAAATTATTGCAATCTTTCTCATAAATCTCCACAAAAGAATAGACAGCACACTATAAGTGTTCTACATATATACCATTGGGTAAGATTTCTGGGTTTTTTTCCTCTTTTAATATACTTCAAGATTCCTCATCATGGACATCTAGCATAAAATGGTTTTTTTTGGTTTTTTTTTAGTTTTTTTTTAGTTGGTAAACTTAACTTTAACACAGATGGTAAAAAATGCATCTATTACTGCTACTTGAAATATTTCTTCTACAGAAAATACATGAATGAAACTGGTGGGTTGATCTTGGCTGGATGCCAGGTGCCCACCAAGACACTCTATCACTCCTCAGTAGGACAGGGAAGGGAGAAGATAAGATGGAAAAAACCTCTTGGGTAAAGATAAAGGCAGTTTAATAAAGCAAAAACAAAGGCTGTGCAAGGAAGCAAAGGAAAACAAAAGATGTATTCTCTACTCCCTATCAGCAGGAGATGTCCAACCACTTCTCAGGAAGCAGGGCTTCATTATGTGTAGCAGTTGCTCCACAAGAAAACTGTAATAATGAATGCCTCCCTTCCTCCTCCTTTCTCTTAGCTTTTATTGCTGAGCAGATGTCATATGGAATATCCTTTTGGTCAGTTTGAGTCAGCTGTCCTGGCTATGTCACCTCCAAAGATCTTGTCTACCCCCAGCCTACTGGCGAGGGGGGAGAGTTGGAGAGACAACCTTGATGCTGTGCAGGCCCTGCTCAGCAGTGGCAAAAACACAGGTGTGTTATCAACACCTTTCCAGCTCACAATACAAAGCACAGCATTATGAGGGCTGCTATGGGGAGAATTAACTCCATCTCAGCTAGACCCAATTCAGAAACCATAAAAATTAAAAAAACTAAAAGGACATGGGTCCTATCATCAGACATTGGATACATATGCATTTATTTGTTTTAGATAAGCATGTTAGAAATTAATCATTGAATGTTTAAAGAAGATGACATCTATGTTTTTGTGTGTGTTACACTACCACTGAAATACAATAAAGGAACATCTCCAGATTACCAGATGTCATTGAAGACTAGGCAGACCTTTGGGGGTTTATTCACTGTTCTAAAGAAACATGATAATTTGTTCTGGGACTTTGAAACCACCACACACAGAGCTACACAGATATTTTTAAAACAGTGTTGTAAAAATTTCACTTCAACTTCTGTGCAGCAAATCTGAAAGAGAAACAGAAAAAGAGAGACTCATAGAGAGGCAAGCAGTTTCCAGCCTGATCAGTCTCTAATGGTTTAGTAGGAGATGCAAAAAATACATTACTAGGGAAAATTGCCTCACAATATAGTCAGTGAGCTGATGCTCTCTTTGTATGTAGTCATTGTCCCAAAGAATCTAATATGGAATATTATGGTTCCAAGAGGATTCACATGACAAATAAGACAATTAAACTAGTTCTCAGATCAAATTTACATGGATCACAAATAGGATACATGAGAAAAATGACACAAAAAGTAAAGATATTAAAGAATTAATTATGATCTTCCTGGCAGGAACAAACTGCAGTGCAGTTTTGGAGATTTAGTTATTTATAAATATAGAACTAAAACAAAACAAAACAAAAAGAGAATCACCTTTTGGAGCATTTTTTCATGATGTCTTCTAGCTGGCGATCAGTTTTGAAGACTGATCCATTGTATGTTCAGAAAAGTTCATTTTCTAAAAGCTGAAGGCCAAAAGAAATATATGATTGGTCTGAGAATTTTGTTCATTCTTCTAAAAATATGTAGATTATTTCAACCTATAGTGATAGTTCTCATCCTAATGAAAATCTGGCACAAAAGGCTCTGTTTAAACTACCTTTGAAATTAGAACCCTTTGAGCTAAATTCACCATAGCGAGTAGTCTGTGGTGGGATGGAAAAGATTCATAATCAGAAACAGAATGATATAGCAGATGTAGGATACATCTTTTGTAAGTGTAGGAGGACAGCAGTTAACTTCAAACGCTTTACAACTATTCTCTGTGATCTTCCTTTCTAATCAGTTGAGCGGGTTTCTCTCCCAGCAAACCCGAGGTCTTACTTTCATTTGATTTGTATCAGAGATGATGACACACTTTATTTTTACCACTTCAAATTTACATGAAAATATTATCCATCTATTGTGATCTCCTGAAGGAACCAGTTTCTTGCTTGCTAGGTTTTTCATGCTCTGGGAGGAACATCTTAGATTACATCCTGGAGATGCAAGTACACTCTCCTTGTAAATTTTTTTTAAGGCTAATACAGACCATTTTATGCCACTAACCTAACTTCCAGGGTGCAGAACCAAACTTCTAACTGTTTCAAGCCTCTACACTATACGTCTACAACATATATTTTTGAAGCATATCCAGCCTTGTTTGAAATCTCTACCAGCTGAAGACTTTCAATATATGTCCAGATAGCTCTTTCTAGCAATTAAATGTACTGATGTATCATCTTCCTAGTTTCAGGCTTCAGCCACAAGATGATCTTTTTCTCTTGTACTGGCCATTAAGCCGAGGGCTGGGTCACAGAGTGATTATACCAACTCTGAGGTTCACAGGAATGGTATAAAATGAGTTTGTGGGTTTTGTCTGTTTGATATTATTTCGTGGCTGTTGTGTGAAAATCCTACCAACTTTTATGAGGTTTTCTTTAAAGAGAAAACACCTTAACTACACACAAGTGCTTCCATAATAGTGTATTTCAGTGAATGCCATTAATGAAGCCATCTCCTTTCTCCTGTTTGATATTGCCTTGCTTCCATATCCCAGGATTATGCTCACCCTTTTAGTTACAGAATTTCACTCTTCATTTCATTATCTATTTTGACCCCTAAATCCCTCTCAATGTCACTGCAATCCAGAATGCATCAGCTCTTCTCATAAGTATGACCTACATTCTTATTTCCTGGTGTCTGAACCTGTATTTGGCTACATTAAAGCTTCAGTTATTCAAAGGGATCCACACTTTAGACCAACAGCTTGTCCCATCATTATTTCACATTCTAGACAATTTCACATCATAGGAAATTTTTTACCACCATCCAGAAAAATTATTTTCTTTATAAATGCTAAAGATAAAAGATATTTACTTCACCAACTCAAGAATGAATCTAAGACAACACTGGGGGGAAAAAAAAATTGCTTTGTGGATGATTATTTCTCATTTACTATAACTTTTATAATCTACCAGGGAAGTAGTTCTTAATCCATTTAAATTGATCTTATATACATTTCTTTTTATCTTACTTGAAAAGCTAATGAGGTTCAAATTTAGTTGTCATTATTCAAAGTACTTGTAGTTTAAATAGTTTATTTACTCTTTTTTTCTTTGCTTATAAGAAAACTATTCATGTGTCATTTTGAACTGAGACTCACTATATTTTTCACATATTTTAAGTATTTTCAGATTCATTTGCTGATATTCTCCCATTCACTGACCATTACTGACAATGTCAAAGCCTATTACATTTTATCATTTAGTTTTAACATTGTAAGTCTCCAAAATTTTCTGAATGAGCTACATTTTTTTCCCTTCATTTACACTTCACTTAAAACCAGTATTCTAATCATTTACCAAAGTATTAAAAGGTCTGACAGTAAATATATAGACTAAAAGAAATCACCTGGGGAAAAAGATAGTGTGAATTACTTCTTTCTTTTTGGTGTAGCATATCACCCACCCATACAACAGTGAATTGACTGTGTAAGTTAAAAAAGAAGATATATATATAAAAGGCAGAAAAATTCTGTGTCACATTGTAAATGTATATCAAGTTGTCTTTCAAACCAAACACAAAACTCTGCTGCCATTTCACATAAGATAGGGTGACACTGCGTTATTTAGCATTTGAGATATTTCGTCAGCAAGAAAGTTTTCTGAGACAGAGGGACAGAATAACCAACTGAATTAATTCACATTTACTACTTGCTTTGTTGCACACATAAATCACAGATTCAAAAGAAAAATGAAGTTCGGGCCAACTTTTTCTCTCAGCTTTAAGCACACAGTCCTCAGCCTAACACCTTTCAAAATGCAATGGAAAATTTAAAGTTTAGCCATCATTTCTTTGTGCCAGACTTAATTATTTCCAGACACCCGTATGTCCTAGGGTTTAACAACAAGAAATACATTTGTTACAGTGTACTTTTGTACTTAAAAAGGAAGAGTTTTCCCTTTCCTAAGTGTAACCTTACTTTCTTTTAAAGGTAGTGCTTTTATTAGGACATTGTAGCAACAAAGAAGTAAATTGTAAACATTTATCATCTAAGCATTGCATTTATTGATTTTCTCATATAGAGTACTTTGGGTACGTATTGATATATGTTAGTACCAATGAAAAACGAAAGGTTATAACAGCTCACTGACTCTGGATCAGACCCCATGAGAGCAAGAAAACTTGGTTATAAAGTGCCAGAGTTGGGCATTATCCATTTATTGTGTTTTAAATGCACTCTTTGAACCTTAAATAATGCTGAGGGACAATTCCATCTCCTGGTGCAGTCCCACTGAAGTGAGTGGAATTGCACCAACCATTCAATTTGTCTCTCTGTGCTTACGCATTTCTGCCTGTACTTGTCACAGTTTATTGTTAGACTTCCTTCAGTAACTATGAAGTATGTTGCCATCAGAATCCAAATCATAGAGTATATAATCAAAAACATCTCAAAGGCCATATAAATAAGAATGAACCCATCTCTTCCAGCCATGAAGAGAAAGTAGTCTCTATCTATTTATCTTCTTAAGATTAAGTCAAATACACTCCTTTTTTTCTCACTGCAATGGGAAGATGGAAAGTTCCCAGCCATTCTGTCTGTGACCTACCTTTCCTTGAGCGATTCCCGTAAAGAGTGGGCAAAATCCTGACCAGGAGGTTTCACCTGTGAAGGGAAGGAAGAGTCAGAAATGACAGGGCAGGGAAGAAATAGAGAGAACTGTGAATTTATGTGTAAAATTACTTTGTCTTAGCAGAAATAGTAGGGATTTTTTTTCAGCCTGTTTCTAGTGACTTTTAATGCTTCAAGGGGCATTATCATCACACTGGAAGAATTTTCTAGTTCTCCCTCTCAGGAAGCATTGCTTTACCTTTCTCTAGCACATGCAATGAACATAGTGTTCCTCTGCAAGATTTGCACATGGTAGGCATGGAGAAACACTCAGTGTACTCCCAGGAATCATTGGTGTAAAATCTAGTTTTTCTCTCTGTTGCTCTTGGGCCTAGGTATGTATGTGGGTATGTATACAGGGTCTCAGACATCACTGTGATGGGACTAGAAGGCAGAAAAAACAGAAGAGTTTTAACCCTTTAACTTCGCTAATTTATTCAGTAATAGCACACTACTTGCAAGTGGTTAATTCTTATTCATTATTAATCTTTATCAGTACCTATACAATACTGTTGATTTTAACACTTAGGTAATAAATTATTTATGAATAGGGACATCTGATATCCTTTAGTTAGCGCTGATGCCTGTGGTCCTTTGTGGTCCTCGTTCATTAATTTTTCTCAGGCTTGATGTCTCAGGCTTTCCTTGGGCTTGATGTCTTAGTCTTGATACTTCTTATCTCCTTTTCATTTGTCTTCCCAGCCATCCTTGTGTACTCAGCAGGATGTCTGCCTGTTTGCAATGCCACAAATGTGCCTTTTTCTTTGTCAACCTCTCATCTTCTATGTTTTTATAGTGAGTCACCATCCCTGGAGCTATTTAAAGACCTATAGATGTGGTGCTGAGGGACATGATTTAGTGGTGACCTGGCAGTGCTGGGTTAATGGCTGGACTTGCTATTCTTAAAGGTCTCTTCCAACCAAAACAATTTTGTGATTCTATGATTCAACGATACTTTTTTTTCCCTCTTGGTGGTCACATTTCTCACATATATATATAAAATGACATTCACAGTGTTACAAAACACATATGCTTTTTAGTTACGCTATTTTGATATGCTTATATTCACATTTAAGTTGAGTTAATATTAATTATATCCAAACTAGTGCACTTCTGTAGGTGTCACATGCCTTGGTTGTGGCTACATCCCAGTGAAAATAATTTACCTGATGTCTACCGTGGGATGAGTGTATACATTTGGATAACTACCGTGAAATGGTAGTGTACTGCATGTCTATGCCACAGCTTGTTTCACTTTCATGCAAAGCACACAGAATTTTGCTACTGAAAGAAACCATAGTCTAACTTCATATTTTTCAGATTAGAAATAGTGTTTAATTTTCCAGTCATATGTGTTGTTTTTTTTGTTTGTTTGTTTTTTTTTTTTTTTGTTTTGTTTTGTTTTTTTTTTTCTTTTTCTTTCTTTAAAATAACATTAAAATCAAACCAAACCAAGTGTTGGTTGTTCTGATGTGTAGACTGGCAGTGCCATTCCCAAGGAACTGTCCTCAGACAGCTCTGGTAACAAATTTGAAGAGTGGGTAGAAAGATAACAACAGAGTCAAAGCTTCTTCATTTTCTGGTGTTTTTTCATATTCAATGTTAAGTGCTAGGAAAACGAAGACAGAAGCCATAAATGTAGGTTATACAGAGTACACACAATTTGTTCTTATTGTGTTAAACTGATGTTTTGCAGTGGCTGTCATCCTGCTGTCCACTTATATTTTCCTCTTTCTTACCACGTAGTATGCACTTTATCACTTTCTAACTGCCTCGGGCACTAAGCAAGTTTACCACAAGGTATGTTTATTTCCTAACTTCACATCATATTTTTCATCAGGAAGAATGAGGAAATGCATTCAGATAAAATATCACTGTCCCTCCAGGTGCCAAGAGAAGGCCTTAATTTAGCAGTGATATGAAGCATCTAGTCCCTCCTATTAACTTCATCTGTCCACAGGAAACATCTAACCTTCAGATGCAAGTTTTCCCTGTAGTACAGTACAGTTAAATTAATTTCATAAATATATATCTGTATGTGTGTACTTTGGGTCTTCTTGCTTACATCCAGAACAAGGAAAAGACAGTTAAGTTCTTATCTCAAAGAAGTTATCATCAAAGTGTCATAGGAAATGAATGACATCAGTCATAAACCTATTCCTAAAACATTTCTTCTCAAATTTTATCTTATCCCAAAAGATCCTTAAGCACTAAGGATTAATGACTGTGCTGCTCTCCCTCTCCTATTGAAAGTAATGTTGTATTTGTCCCAGGCACACAAGTCTGCGTGTATGCACACATAAAAAAATTCTAAAAAATATCTTTAAGACTCAGTGACAAAACTTCCCAGTGAAGCCTGAACTGTTTGGATGCTGAGCCAAGAGAGAGAATGTTCTTTTAGAGCACATCAGCTTATACAGAAAAGACAGTAGGTTGAATAACGCCTGGAATGTCTCAACTGAGGTCAGATTTCATTGACCTAAAGCAGTATTTGCAGCTATGCGGAAATGCTGTTTGCACCAGGTTTTCTACCATTTCCTCTGAATAGAGAGGAAGACAAAAAGGAATAATTCCCTTTGGCAATTGCATGCTTTTGTGTGGGTTTGTTTGATTAGCACCTGATTGCTAATGCTGATTCATTATAGATTTGTTTCTAGTGGAAGGGCAAATGCTCCTGCAAGTGTGCATGGGTATAATTTACATTGCCACTAATTTAGAGTTTACTCTGCAGCCCTTAGGGAAAATTCTCATTGTAACAAAAATCTAGCAGTCAAAGATTTACTTTAATGTCAATTTTCACGCAAATGTCTCCTTAGAAGCTACATTTACTAAAGGGAATTGCCAAAAATGGCTTAGAGAAAAAGCTGGGAAAAATGAAAGCACCTTTTTCTAGAGGAAACAGATAATGGAGAGAATATATCATGTCCAAAAAGACAGTGTGATAAGTCTTAGTATCTGGAACCATACACAGACTTATTATCCAAAATTAAAATTGTCAGATAAAGCACACAACATTCTAGCTCAGTGCATTATAGTCAGCTCTTTGATTTCAATGAAATTTTTAAAATTAAGTTGATTTAGTTAGTGCAAAACAGAACTGTCTAATACAGTCAGTTAAGATTTACAGACAAAACCACATTTATGCCCACAAGGTACACAATCACATAGTTTGCCACTTTAATTCATTACTTCATTTGCCTTTGCATGCTGTAGTTTGGGAACAAATGATTTGGCAATTGAAATGTTAATGGTCATTGTGAAAAAATCTGATACTTGAAATGCCAACAGTATTTTAGCTCCTAATTGAACACCCAGATTCCTTTTTTTTTTCTCTTCTAGATAAAGAGGCTAGAGAGCTTAATGGGCAATGATATCTTTAACAGTGGTCAGCAACAAAAATTATAAATGATTATGTGCATATTTCTCATGCAAGCAATGCATTTCCTGAAGTGAAGAGAATTATTCTCCATCATTGCTGCCACTTACATGGCATATACAATTTCCCAGCACTAAGGTTTGGTCTTTGTTCTTTTGCTTTACGTCAGTCTCACTGTGTCAGATAAAAATCCTAGATGACAGGCTGTTAGGTATTAGTTGGCCTGTAACTGTTGATGTTTGTCTAAGATTTTTTTTTTTGCTTTTTTCCAGCAAGTTAAATTGATATTGCTGCTGAAATTGTAGAAAATTTTCATCTTACAAGTAGAACGATAACACTTTTCCTTCTGAAAAGCAAGATGCAGGACCATACTGAATTAGGTGTTAGCACCACTGGAGAACTTCACCTTCTCTAGTCAAGACAAGGCACAGGAACATCTCCTATTTCCTGCCACCTGCTTTCAGACAACAATGTGAACCTTTGCTCTTCCCCATCCCTATGTGAGGAGCACAATAAAAACCAAAATCAACAACACAAAGAAGAAAACATCATTTACAGGGAACATATCCTCTGGTTTCCCAGTGTGTCTTATCACTCATGTTTGTCTTCCAGATTGTAAACCCTGTAGGGAATGGATTGTTTTGATGTCTGGGTGTTGTGCAAGGTCAAGGATACAGTCAATGCTGAGTATATAAGCAAATAGCAGTCAATCACACCCATAATAGTCATACATACAAAGATATATATATACACACACATATATATCTTTGTATAAACAATGTCTAGGGATATTCTCTATCCCATCAGTAGTTTGACCCTAAAATGACATTTTGCCTTCAAGAGGCAGTTTTTGTCTTTTTAAAATGAAAGATGCTAATTATGAAACAGTATTAATCCTCTTGATTTGTTTGTGATAGCATTAAGCTTGATGAGCCTAGTTGTTTTAATGTTTTTAATGAGGGCTGTACAATTCTAAGGTTTACTTTCAAGGACGCTTGCAATAACATCACTTTATCCACCTACAATTTTGTATACAGCATTCAACAACAGTAACAAAAGGCCTGTAAGAAGAGACATTTCTTTTATTATTATCTGAGCATTGCATATTTAAAATTGTAGGCAAAAGCTTTAAAAGTGCCATGTAGTTTCCTTGGAGAATACGTCCTTGGAGACTTTTTTAGCACATCATCCTGTGATATATTACAGCAAAATGTAAAAGAGACAAGTGAAATAGAAAACTGATAATGTTAAAACATGATCATCTAACATCTACTATTATGTGTTCATTCCTCAGATAGTATATGTCTCCTGAGATCATTCTACAGGCAGGGCAAGAAAAATCAGTGAAAGACTGGACTGTCTGTGGATATGCTCCTTTTTGTTATTCCAAGTGTCACAGCTGTACCATTCACTAGTGAGGAAGTATCAGAAAACCACTGTCTTTTCAGCTTATGACTGAGTCATATCTCAATTACTTTGTTTGAAATGTTATATATAGGTGAAGAAGACTTCACATTGCATTTTCTATGCAAAACATCAGCCAGAATAGTTCAGCTTCTCTCTAGTTCTCAAAAACTAAACTTGGGAAAATTACATTTATTGATAAATTACAGGATAATGCCTGTGTGTCAAATATGTCTTCTGCAGTCCCTCTCAATACTGCATTCACATTCAAGAAGATACAGCTACTTCCAAAACTACAGTTTTCAGCTTTTTCACAACAAAGGTCTTTCAGATTTTAGTGCCCAAAGAATTTACAGATGGTTCATTCCCTCAAAACTCACAGAAGGTAGAGGCTATTCTCATGGATCAATTGCACAATCTCTTTTCATCCCATGGAATAGAATTGTCTCTTCTGTTAAACCCTGGTTTCAGGGTCTCTAAACCATGACTATTCTCCCCACTGGGATCTCTCCTCCCTGTTAAAGGGTACAAATGAGGAGAATGAATAGGTTTGACTGAATAGAGGAAGAGCAAAAATAGGATAGGGACAAAAGAAGATCAGACAGTTCTCAAGAGGGAAGAGGTAATCCTTGTCCAGGCAGAAAACATGAGGGAGGCAAGGAGACTTTATTTGGAAAAGTGTAGTCAGGTCAAATGTAGTCATGCCAAGCTAAAGCTGTCTTTGGGCACAAGCAATGTTAATGGAGGCTCAGAGCTCTCATTCTCCATCTGCTCTTTCATTGGGGGTGCTATAGAAACAATACTGGCTAAAGCTTGGCTCGCAATAGGTTGTGGAGCTCCAGCACATGCACCCTGTGCCAGTGTTAAATGCTCAGTACATTTGTGAGGCCCAGCTGCCCACAGCTGGACTAGTCATCTCTGAATACCAGAGGGTGCTGCTGGAATTTTTGGTAAGGCAATACAGAAAACTCAGCCTGGAGAATAAGGCGATTTTAATGGGTTTTTATTTATGTGTTGGAAAATGGGTTCTTTTTTTACTTAGGCTGGCAGAATAAACAGCCATTAAGATCATGCCCTGGAAATCAGTGCATTTGGGTACCTTCTGTCCTTAAATCTATTTTTAGCACAAGAAATAGCACCATGGTTGGAGATATGGTGTTTTATTGTAAGTTTATTTGGAAATTACAGTTGCTGGAATCCCTAAGACCTGACAGTTATTATAAGCTCATATGGTAAACAGCAAAAGCTTTAACCTATATGAAAATTAAAACACAGAAATAAGTGAGCTCACTTTTGGAAGGAAGAAGAAAGAAAAAAAGATGAAGCAGTTCTATTCCTAGTTCATTTAAAAAGATGGTCGCAAAGAACTGCTTCAGCAATGGGGTAAACTATTTGGGATCACACACAGAGCTTGGTAGAATAAAGCTGATATTGATCTAGAGGATGTTTTGGACAGATGAATTTGCTACCCTACTTAAGCCTGACATTTTTGTTGTTGTATGGGATAAATCAGCACTACTGACTGTACTGAGACACTGTGCTGATCATGTAGGACTCTTCGACAGAAATATTTTTCTCACCTGCAACAGAAAAGATAGCAGTATGAAGAAAAAGTATCAATTAAATATTCTTGCATCTTCTATTAAATATATATATATAATGGTATATATCTATATATGTTGGAAATTTTGGGTATGTGGAGGAATAAGGAAATGTTGATAGCCAAGTTCCTAAAGACACTTAAGGTGAATTAAATTAGCTGCCTATAGTTGAGGTATAAGGTTGGATTTGTCTCTTTTGGTACAAAGATGCAAATTCACACAGAAAGTTCTTTGGTTCCTTTGGGAAGTCCGTGGGTTTTTTCATTTGTTTGGGGTTTTGTTGGTTTGGTGTTTTGTTTTTGTTATTTTTTTCGTTATTGTTTTGTTTGGGTTTTTTTGTTTGTTTGTGGGTTTTTTGTTGTTGTTTTGGTTTGGTTTGTTTTTTTGTTTGTTTTTGGTTTTGTTTTTTTGGGGGGTGTTTATTTGTTTGGGGTTTTTTTAGTATGGGTTTGGTTTGATTTGGTTTGGTTTTGTGTGGTTTTTTGGAGGTGGGGTTTTTTTGTTTGTTCATGTTTTTTTTGTTTTGTTTTGTAAATTCTTTAATCCCTCATCAGTAGGTACAGGAAAAGGCAGGTACAGAAAATCTGGAGAAGCCAGCTTTGATTGATTGTGAATATTTCCTCATCAAAATCAGAGAAAGTCTACCTTGTGCATTCCCCATCACTGTTGTTTTACCTCACATACTTTTTAGTTGTTTCAGTCTCCCCTGGGCTTTCTGGAGCAAAGATCAGCCTATATCATGTTATGCTGATCTCACTCACAGAAACCTGTTTTATTGTAGGAACTTGATTTGAAAAGGTTGGTGAAACAGATGGAAACAGAAATTTAGATCAAGAAGCTGTTAACAGATAATATGTTAATGAGCATTCTTGGTGTTCTGTAGACTGGCCACAGTTGCAATGTGGCTTTCAGATGTGACATTAACACTCAAAATTGCCCATAAGAAAATTCACGATCTTAATATTTTTGAACTGAATATGTAAATATATATAATTTAGAATATGTGATATGGAGAAATTAAAGAATTAAAAATAAGTTTAAAAGCTACCATGGCCAGTCAGAAAACCCTAAGAAAGAGACACTTTCTACTGCTCAGTGTTTGGTGCCAGAGGATAGAGATGAAGTGGCTCACAGTGCATATTAATTTGAAACTTTTTTATATTTTCCCATTTGTTGCTTCCTGAAGGATCCTTTGGTTTCACAGGATGTATAATGTGCTAGTATAGATAATAATATTGTATAAATAAATTAACAGAAATATAAATTATATATGCTAATACATATAAATTACACTGCACTATTTTGTGCATAAGCACTTTTTTGTCCCACAGTTTAAAGGAGAGGTTTAGGAACAGTTTTTTGATGTATTTTTATACTTGGCTGATGCTTTTATGTTTTACACCTGTGTTGCATACTACAATTAGACACCAAAAAAAAAACCAAAACCCAATCAATCTGCATCTTCCTGTGTCTTTTACTGTGGACTTATATTAGTCCAGCAAAGCAGTTAAAAACTGTAAAAGTAAAATGTTAGTCAGAGTAATGCAACTGAGTAAAAATATTGGGTAGGTTCTTTTGAGATATTACTTATTCTGTAATTACTAGCTATGAAGATTAAAAAGGCATATCTTTAGCTTGTGCAAAATAGTATGACTGTCCTGACATTCTGGTAATTGCACCTATTCACACCATCTCAGTATTTAGTCTAAGATGGAGCTTACCTTTGACAAAAAGACTTTTTTTTTTTTTTTTTTTTTTTTAACAGAAGCCCACAAATATCTTAAATACACCAAATGAAACAAACCCAGATCTGACATCTAAATATAAGGAAAACAGTTTAAAATATCTGAAGAAGTACGAGTCCCAAAGTGGTGGGAGAACAGGTGGCCAGAATTTCTAAGCAAAGTGTAGGCTCATGACAACCTCATGATTATAAGCCAGATGGCAATAAATTTTCATTTTAGAATATTACCATTTTAGTCATTCACTTACAAAGTCATATGCCAAGAGGTTGGTGGCAAGGATTTTTATTTGGTATGTCTTCTTTACTGACCTAAGAATGGGACAGTCATCATAACAAAAACAGAGAAAGAAAATTCCCCACATGGATGAAGTCCTAAGTTCCTATGCAGCACAATTACTCTAAAGAGAGATGTAAAAATACTCTATACAGCAACCTGCTGAGCTCTGGTATTGTTATACTACTGTTAGAGGTAGACTTTTGACACTGCAGTGATAAGTGCCTAAAAAAATGCATTGTCTTAGAATTAGTACATCTTGTTTTCTTCCATGTCTTCCACTTCCACCTGAGCAGCACTATGTGTTCAACAAAAAGTTTTTCATTCTTTGACTATTAAATAGTGTGTTCCGTTGCTACAAGAATCATGGAGAGTTAGGAGGCATTTGCAGACAGCTGGTGCTATACTAACTATTTTTTCAATGAATAGGTAACAGAGGATGTCTGCTTTAAAGTCTGAGCTTCAGTCTGTCTCTAGAAAAATCTAGTCATGACATTATAGGCAAAGAAACTATTTTTTAAATTTTATTGAGGAAATTACCTGAGTTAGAACTAATCTTCTTCTGATCAGCCTCTCCTCATAAGACTTTCCCCTCCAGTCCCTTCACCAGCATCATCACTCTCCTCTGGACCCGCTCCAGCACCAAAATATCCTTCTTGAAGTGAGGGGCCCAGAACTGCACCCAGTAGTCGAGGTGAGGCCTCACCAGTGATGAGTACAGAGGGAGAATTACCTCCCTAGACCTGCTGACTACACTATTCCTGATACAAGCCAAGATGCCCTTGGCCTTCCCTGCCACCTGGGCACACTGCTGACTCATATTCAGCCAGTAATCAACCAGTACTCCCATGTCACTCTCTGCCAGGCTGCTCTCCAGCCTTTCATGCCCCAGTCTGTAGCGCTGCAGGGGGTTACTGTGATCAAAGTGTAGGACCTTACGCTTGGTCTTGTTAAACCTCATATTATTGGCCTCAGCCCAACGACTCAGCCTGTCCAGGTCCCTCTGCAGCATCTCCTGACCCTCCATCAGATTGACACTCCCCCCCATCTTAGTGTCATCTGCAAATTTACTAATAGTAGACTTGATCCCCTCATCCAGGTTATCAGTAAAGGTCTTGAATAGAACTGGGCCCAGTACTGATCCCTGGGGGACACAATTGGATGTGGTACCATTCACAACTACGCTCTGTGCCCAGTCATCCAGCCAGTCTGTATTAATATTTCTAATAGAGAATTAGGCTTACAGGCTACTGCAACTATATTCAAACATCATGAAGATTATTTCTGTGATACGTCAAGAAAAGAAGTCTCAACAGCCACAGCATAAGCCTGTGGTTGAAATGAGTTTTACTTGGCCTTCTCTGAGCTTCAGAGCTCTCCAGAAGCAGTGTTTCAGTAAATTCTGGGGAGATGATGTATCCCTGGTGAATAATTGCAAGAAGACAGGTTTAAACATAGAGTAACTCTCTTAAAACCATCATCATCCCTTTAGAGTGATCTAAAGTTACTGGACAAGAAATAAACATGCTATCAGTAAGGATTATGGCAGGCCCTTTGTATGAAAAACATACTTGATTTTTTTATTTCCTGGAACACAGCTGGTGTAATTCTGCTGCTGCATTCTGCAGCACAGCAGCAACTGCACTACTTGAAAGGATAAGGACAGCAGGGCTCAGTAACAGTTATATTGTGTCACTGTCCAATTAAGAAAAGCAAAATAAATTTCCTGAAATAGCTTTCAATTAACACTTGCTATGTGCTATAGTATATTTAGTTTCTTAAAGGGCCATTAATTGTTAATATACTGCAATTAGACCCTAAGTATGTGATTAATATTCTGTTAAATGCTTATTTAATGTTATTTGGCATTCATTTCCAATTAATAGATATTTAATTGAAGGCTGGTTCCTCCTTAGCAGAATGGCTGATCTCTTTTGCCCCTTTCATGATTACTTTCTGCTATTTGTTTTTCTTCAGACCATTGCCTTTAAGGTTGTAGAATTATTCTTCTCCTTGTAGTTCACTCAGCTAAGCAGAAAATAATCATTTTTTTTAGTCCATAATACCTATTCAGATAAGTGTGCAGGGATTATAGATGCATCAAAGCACACCAAAATTAATTCAGCCAAATATATCTTAACCCTCAATGTACAGGGTTTGATGAAAGAAAGCTAAAATTTCATAGCCCTTTTTTTTCCCCTGCTCTCTCCCCCTTTGTTCCCTTCCTCCACTTTCTTCTTCCCCAGCATCACCAGCTGTACTAGATGTGAGCAGAGCAAACAAGGCAGAGAAAATACAGCAGCAAATAAGTATGGTAATATGATTGCCTTATGGAGAAAACTTTTAAATTGCTTTCCTGCTAGATGAACCTGTTTTCTGCTGTGTGGTACACAAAGCTGATGCAGAATAGGGAAACAGTGCGAGTTATGAATCAAACAACTCTCAAGAGATCGGCACCCTGTTGGTTGGCATTTGTGTTCACAATTGTCCTCTTTCAGCTTAAAAATAGATAGCAAACATAGAAATTATGAAGTCAATTGTTGCATGCCCAACTTGAGATGTTTAAAAGGAGTTCAGTATTCAACAGCAGCAATAATCTATACCTTCAAACTCCAGGCACCTTGAAAGTCTTTCCTGTTGTGTAGGCAAAAATGACTAATCACTAAGCACAGAATAGGTTTGAAGGACCATTAACCACACTTATGTTACTAGGTGGTCAATAAACAAGCAAATTCACTACAATATGTTTCAAACTGTTGAATGAAGTTTGAATATATTAACTTCTCTAACAGATTTATTTGGTTGATTCAGAAAGAAGATAAATAATACAGAACTATGTAAGAAATAAAATGATGAAAAAATATGCCCAAGTTAATGAAATTAATGTCATTTTTCAACCAGCTTGTACAGGTGAAAACAAATCTCTAGGTTATATACCATGAACACTTAAAAATGTATAATGTATTTACAAAAAATGTGATTATATACCTATCTTTTTAAACTTTGTGAAAGCAAAGTGGTTGTTTTCCAGCTCTGGTTCTCATGTATTTTCCCTTGCATCATGAAGGAAAATTACTACAAGAGAGTGAAATGTTCTATCCATTGGCATTTTAAATTACTTTATGAAGCACTGTAATTAATTCTTGAATTTTATAACAGTTTAAACTTTAAAAAGTCCTAATTAGAACTTTACATCTGCCAGAATGTGCTGCTTTAAGAGGGTATTGTATTAACTCTTTGCATGAGTTTCCCTGTTCATTTCCTGGTCATTTACAACATATCTAATGTTTCAGTATTTTTAATTTTTAATCTCAGAAACAATTCTGATTATCTTTGAAAACTCATGGGATGCTAGAATGGAAATTTTATGTCAATCTTTAAAGAGGTCAAGGAGTTAGGAAAAAAAAAAAAAAAGTCAGAGACTGGACAACCAGTCAGGTTATTTCAAATTCTCAGAAGAATCTGGAACAAATAATTCAGCTATTTGCAAGACAGCAAGGAACTAAGCAAACACAAAACAATATTTTTCTTTTAATTCTGCATAACACGGATAATGAAGAAAACAAGTGGTGTTATACATCGTGACCTTTTGCAATGACAATCCATTCTAAAAATAAATCTAGGGAAATATTATTTTCATAGAACTATTATTGGGTAGAGGTAAACTGCACTTAAAATTGTATCTAGCAATGGGTCATTGTCAAAATGAAAGAAAGCATTGAATAGGATTAATTCAGGTACAGTCATGATTTTAAAGTTCTTTGGTATCTGCATCATTGATCTTACTGATTAAAACAACCTATTTGTTAACACTGGAGAGCCACATGATGATAGAAGGGACTGTATGTTGGAGAACAATATCAGAATTCAAAATCTTATCAGCAAACTGATGTCTCGAAGAGTAGAATGGTGCTCAGTAAATACAAAGTTTTTCTTTTAGGCAGGAATAATTAGTTGTATAAACACTAGGTGGGAAACAAGATGGCTAAACAATATGAGCTATAATGGAATACAAACTGAACCAGCAACAATAACAACAACACATTGTGAAAAAAATTAATATTAACAGGAGGTGTTTTGCATGCTGCCATTTTGATATGATCCTCTCACTCTGCTTAGACTTGTTGAGGAGTTAGGGGGATCATTGAGTGAAGTTTGGCCATTCTGATTTGAAAAGGCTGAGAATGACAAGGAAAATATTTGGAAACAACAAGGATGTGTTTAGGATCTAGTACACTCTGCCTGTGAGGGACAAGAGAAAGAATCAGGATTTATAGGCTAAATGAGAAAAAAAAAATAAATACAGGATTCATAGTTTACAGAAAAGCAAAGGAGGAACATGTTCTCCAGTTCGTTCTGTGGTGGCTATGGCTACTCATAATAATCCCATGAGATACTGCTACTTGCAAAAGGAAAAAAAGATTAAAAAAAGTCTTTGAGGAACAGTCTTTCTAATCCTAAGAGTAATGAAACAGCAATGGACTAGATCACTTAGGGGTATCATGGTGTCTTTTAACACTGGATGCTGTTAGGAACAGTCCACTGAGGTACTAGTTTTGTGGAATACCAATAAGGACATGTACAAAATCACCCCTCATAACTCCTTAATCCATTTTTTTTGTTAAGGATCATACATGTTGTTTAAACAAATAAGTTTCAGATTCATTTAATCAACACTATTAATAGAAAGCACTATGGCTTTAGGGGCCAGTGCATCCAGAACTACTCTTTGCCTGGTTACACAGTCACAGCCTGTTTGTTTGTGGGAAGATTGGTTCTGCAGTGTTTTATACAGGTCACTCTGTTTGTATTTCTGATTAATGCCTGCCTTCCAAAGCTTGACCTAAATGCATTATTTTAAGTAGTTTTATATATATATATAAAAGCTTCTCTCTCTAATAATTGATCACTCACTATCGATTTGTTGTTAATAGGGATTATCCCTCATTGGTATACAGAAGGCATTGCTGTATACATTCTGTTGATTTGTACCTGTCTGCTGTGGGTTAATGACATGATTAAAAAGCATTTCACACTGAGTTTCCAGCATCAGAAAAGCAATATTATTCACTGACTGATTTTTACCTTAGGCTTAATGTTCAACTCATTCCTGTGCAGCTTCCCTAGAAAGAAGAATATTAACCTCAACAAACACAAGCAATTATATTTCGGCAGTTTGTAGAATTATATTGGTATTTATTCATCTTTTCTGTCCCTTAGTAGCTTCCTGCACCTTAACTTGGCATCTCTTTTTTAAGCTGTCATTTCAGTACCTCTGAGTATTCAATAAATGCCCCAAACAGTACTGATTTCAGCTGGTTAGACATTTCAAACTAGGACTTCCAAATGGCTGCATAAACTTTGAATGATCTCATGTCATTACTTTATAGCTTCCCCTGACCCTTCTTCTATTTTTATTACATACTTCATGGCCAAATTCAGCACAGGAATACAGCCTTCACTTAATTGTAGCAGTACTGAATTGGGATTTCAGCATCCTTTGACCTACCATTGTAACAATTGTTGCCCATTTCCTTTACAGTCTTCTTTCACCTTAGAAAATTTAGTATTTTCTATGGATCCCTTTAAAATGTGTCTGTCCTTCATAACACAACTAAAGTTCCCAGGAAATTATTAAGCAAACTGGGATGAAAAAAATCCTTTGATGGCTGCACTAGTCTTGATTCCTAACTTCACAATGGTAACCATCTTAAAGTTAAGAAAGAGAAGCCATGGCAGTTAGAAAAAATCATTTTTTGTCAGTGAATGTGGATTTTAGTTTGAAAATATTTAAGGAAAGTAGTGGTTTTGCATGTTTATTTCCTTTTTCCCTTTAAGCAAGAAATACCTGATTTTGAGAAGATATGTGTGTGATAAACAAGCTAATTCCAGATAAATCCTCAAAATACGTATAACTGTAAAAAAATAAAAGTCTCTGCAGTACAAGTCCTATATGATCCTTCTGTGACTTGCTCATGCAACGGAGACATCATAGTTGCACTGAGAGATAGGAAAGAAAAAAGAGGGTTATTGTATGTTATACACTTCAGCTGAGTATTAAACCCTCCAGATTCTCATTTTGAAAGGCTAAAAGGGTGCATAACAGGCAGAAGAAGACATTTCTGAGAAATATATTCTTGGTTGGATGTTAAGTTTAAATTGTACATCAGCTGGTCTGTCATATTTTCCCCAAGAAAACAAGCTCAAAATAAGCTCAGCAAGCTCTTCCAGCCTGGGTGGCTTATTTTCCATAATGTAGACAATAAACAAGTAAATATAATACTGATACTCAATGTAATACTGCTCATGTAGTTATAATACTCTTGTAAGCCTTCTCCCAGCTTTGTTTCTTTCCTGATGTCAGCAGGCAGCTATGGCAGACTCCTTGACTTTTTAAAGAGTGGCAGAGCTCACCACCAGCTCCCTGCTTGCTCTGTGCTCTTCTTACAACTTTTTTTTTCACTAGCAGTTGCTTTACATCCTTTTAATTTGGAACTAGCAGTTGCCAGCACCCAGCAATCCCAAGGACATAGGAACATCTCTTCATTTCAAAATCTAATCAACTACTGCAGCCCACCTTCAAAGTCAGGTTTCTCACACAGACACAATTAGAATGGACAATGGCCAGGAGACACTAAACAGCATTAAAATAAACACCAAGACAGAAGCTAAAATCTGCCTAATGCACCCCCCCACACACCTGCCCAGTATATTAATTGTATTGGCACAGTATAGAAATCTTAATCAGACAACCCCCAATATCACCTTTGTAATAAGAGATCAATAACAGTAATGCAGGAAAAAGGAAAAACGTGTCCTTTTTGAACTTGAGGGAGTTCAAGGACTTGGGCACAATTCACATTCTGTTCCACCTCACATTCCCAGTCCTTATACTTCTGTCTGGATGCCTGAATAAACTCTCTGGATCTCATGGCAGGTGTAAAATGCAAGGTTAAGGAGAGATGACCATTTGGCCTTCATTTTATTGTAGATTGTTCCTAGAATGTTTGCCTTTGTTCTGTTGTTTGCTTTTGGTTAAGAGCTGAGCTCTCGTGGTTCATCCAGATGTGCCCTGGAGTCTTCTGTCCTTCCAACTTATCACCTGACAGCAATGATTGTATAGTGTAATTAAAAGTCAATGCTAGCTTTTGGGATATATGCTATAATAAAAGAACCATCCGAAATTAGGACTTAAATAATGAAGGGTTCAGGGACATGTAGGCTGGTATTTGTTATGCATTTTAATAGAGGAAGTTTGCAGCTAATTGGAGGCTAACTAAACCCTTTGGACACATTTCAAGTCACGTCAGTCCTTTCTTTCTCCCCAAGGAATCTGATAGGCCATGCAGCTTAGTACTGCCTTTTTCTATCTTAATTACCACATTGAGTTGTGCTAATGTAGGTTTACTTTAGAGGCATGTGTTATGATTATAACCCAGGCAAGAGTTTCTACTACAGGCTTCAGAATCTAGTTTAAACACCTCTCTATCTGCAAATAGTAGAAGAAAAAAAAATAAAGACCAATTTCTTCTCAAACTAATGCATTGTAACTTATGTACATGTATCTAGACAAAGTAGGTCACTTGAGTTACTGTGACCCACCCCAGAAGATCCTAAACAAGGTCTTTGTTATTCTGCATTTGAGACATTATTAGATCTGATTTTATATAACATTGAACATTCATTGTGCTGCAAGAACTGTCCTTGCCATGAACACACACTCTTCGTAGTGGCACTGGAGAGACTCATCAGTTTTAAATATATTAATCCTGTGAATGGAAATCTATATTATGCAATGTTATTTCAACTACAAACATGTGGCTATCAGGGGAAAAAACGTTATATCAATGCCATTTATTTGCTGCCTGTGGGATTGTTGCAAAGCTTGGTCAGTGAACCCAGTAGGTTGACCTTCATAATTCAGGCTGAAGTTGGAGAGAAGCAGCAGCAGCACTTTAAAAGGAAAATGAAATACAGACCTGTTGAGTTTCATAAATGTCAGTAGAAAATGCTGAACAGTGCAAAAATCACAAACAGGTAAAAAGCTCTCACACTTTACCATGATATGTACATGCATACACATCCTTTTTAAGGAATAAACAAAAGAGTTGAGCTTAAAAAACATAATTTGATCTTCATTTTGGGACAATAGCCTTTAAAAACTCTATCAAAAATATTATAATTACCTCTTCTTCTTCAGTTTTACAGGAATTTGCAAGTGAAGTAGAAGTTTTGAGGTACTTCTCTATTCTATAGAGATGCTGAGAATGTTTTGTCTGAGAATTCTACCAGCAGCAGCATACACTTCTCAGCGACCCCATGTTTATCTCTTCCTTTCCTGCCTTCAAAAAATAAATGTAGTTAAAATGTGCACATGCACCAAAGATTTTAATTCATAGGACTTTTACAGCTACTTAACCTGTATTTCAGAATAAAGAAAAAGTGGGAGTGCAAAAGTTATTTTCTTTTTCTGCTCTATTAAATTGTCTATTTATTGCTGTAACAATCCTCTGACCTTACAACATCACTGTGCACTGTTGTGCTATTCAAGTAAAACTCAGAAAGTTCAGATCCTCTTAGGCAGAAGATTCCACTACAGTGGACTATATGACAATACTGGAGCTAAATGAGTTTGGATGACCTACATCTCTTGGATTATAAGACCCACTCACATGTATGCTGCTCTTTGGCTGCTTTAAGTTTCTGAAAGATCAGGAGACAATGAGAGGCTTTAACTGATTTCCCAAGAGGCTCATAACTCCTTGGACTTTGAGGTAAAAGGTTTGAGGAGGTCCCTGCCCCAAGTTTCTTTGTGTTCAACCCTCTTTTTTATGATCACCATCTGTGAGGAAGGATGGCTGCTGTTTCTTTGCAGTAGTTTGCTGGGGCCCAGTGTGAGAAAGATGCTGGATACCCTACTCACATAGGATGTTTAGGCACTGTGCAGAGAACGATGTTGAATAAAATTAAGTCTCCTGAGTAGTGGGTGACAGAGCAGGAAACAGCACTGCACTTCAAGAAGGGTAGGACAGGAAGATGCTCTTAAAGTATAACTAAGAGATGATCTCAGATCTCATCCTTGGTCATGGCTGCAACACACTGCCTCTCTGTTAAGGCATCACAGTTTTTGGAAAGTCATGGTAACCAATATTTTCTTGTCATCCCTTTCCTGGCTGTTCACCCTCTCCCTCTTCCTTCCTCTTTGCTTGACAAGACCCCAGCTATTCCTCCATTTCTACTGCCAAAACTCAGTTTTGTTTCATGGACTCAGTCCAGAATTGAATATTTTCCAGTGTTGAAATTCTCCTTTTGCTGTTGTTCTTTGAAAATACTTCCAGGAAAAAAAGGTAGTCTGCCCAAGTATAAAATAGGAGTCAAATTTACTGAAGAAATAATAGCAAAACAAATGTGCCAGGGATATTTGAAAAAATACTGGCAAATACTTCTGGCTGAATTCAAGTAATTATAACTAGTGGTAAAACATGGCACTTTTAGTATTTAGTCTGAGCTCAACCATGCTTAAATATGATATATTCTACATTTTAGGGAGCATTAACTGTCTTCAACAGCTCTATAAAGGTATAAAATAAATTTTATTATATATTTGCTATTACATGTAAGAACATAGGTCTTATTTTGCTATTCCTTAATTTAAATTTACATTAATCAGAGATTAACTGAAGTGCCTTGTGATCAGTCCTTTTCATACTTTATTGGCCTTTCTTATTTAAAAAAAAAAAAAAAAAAAATTCCTAAACATGTTTTCTTGTCTTCTGTGCAATAAAAAGGTTTTTTTTCTGCTTCTTATTTTTGGAGTTCATTCATGTATTCTTTGACATGTTAAACCAGCTAACACGTCTGTTCATGTGCAAGAGTTTCCATCACTCTTACCCTTTACTGTGCTTACTTTAGCCTCCTGTGTTTTCTCCTTCATAATTTGATAGATACATAATTCTGTAATTATTTATGTTTCCTTTAGTAGCTTTTCCTTATCTGTTCAATTTTTCCTGTGACTGGACAATCACCATCTGCCCAGTTTTTCTTTCTTTATTCCATAATCTCATTTTTATTTCAACACTGTCTTGTAAGATATAGCTATAGAAGATATATTTAGTACTCCTTTTAATCTCTGACTTTAGAAAAGTTTTACCAAGTAATGTCAATTTAGTTATTCTTTTGCTGATTAAACCTAATTCTGTTTTTCTGGCTTCAGCTCTGTTCTCTCCCTGAACACTAGTTAGCTTTTTAAAATACAATCCCCATATTTTCTAACACTGCAGTATCTATTAACCTCTGAATCTTGACTGGCAGATGAATCTTTCATCTAAGTCCTAAAATATAACTGGAGGATCAGGAAAAACAAAGGTAATGAGAATGGCAGATATGACACCATACTGTGAATATGCCTGAGTAGTGTACAGGGGTCATCCTAGGAATCCATTTTTATTTAGAGTCCTTTTAACTAATTAGTTGCCTTTTCCACTGACTACCCACAGTCCTCTGATATTCACAACTTCATTCTTTTCTTTGTTGTAGAGTGGAAAAAGGGTGCTTTTCTCCTTTTTCTTTTCTTTTTTTTTTATGTGGGAAACTTTCCCTTTAAAAATCATATATTTAGTTTGAGCTGAGTTCGGGTGGCAATGAAAATACTGTCAGTGTGTCACTATATATTTATGCAATTATTACACAAAAATAACAACTCCCCATTTTAACTATTAATTGAGTCTAAGTTCCAGAGGTCTTATTGAAAGTTGAATGTCTTATTGAAAGGCTACATATAGAACCTTTTGAAAGAGTCACTCCTTGAATAATTAAGAGTTTTCAATTATATTCTCCTGCATCACAGCCATCCCCACAGGTGTTTTATGTACTTATCTTCTCTGTGCTCTGGGGTTGCTTCAATTTTCATAACACAATTTCCACAATTAGGCTTGATTTAGAATGTCATCTCTCTAACTGGGACTAAGAGGAACCTCTAAACAATCTTTTCTAGATTCTTTTTCTTCTGTAAAATGATGAAAAGGATAAAGCCCAGTTCTTGTACCCTAGGAGGTAGATGAAAAATATCAGGATGTACCTCAGGCTCTTTCTCTCCATTGCTCTTCCTTTATGTGAAGCAGCTGGCTCTGTTCCAACCACCCTGAACAGAAAAAGAGGAAGAAAGAGCAGGGCTTCAGTATCTGATGATCTTTGCCCGTTTTCTACCTCCCATTTACTTAATCTTTGAGAACTGGATAAGCAGACTTTGCTTTCCCCCCATCGGTTGCCACCCAGGGTGAATCTTGCTTTTTGTACAGATGAGCAATGGCAATGACAACCTAATTCTTGGTGGACTTCTAAGCAGTTTTCCAAATATCATTGCTGCTTGATTTTATGCTATTTTTTTCCTACCTGCTCTGCAAAATGTTGGATGCTGTTTTAAAAGCAAATTATACTGAATGATATTAAGCTAGCAGAAGAATCTTCAGTAAAATGTGTGTTATCGCTTCACTTTTTTTCAGAGAAGGATCAAAAGATCCAAGCATCACAGATATCTCCTTGCAGAATATTCTGAGGCACAGTGGTATGTCACTTTGAAATCAGATGATAGATATAGCGATGCTTATCAAACCAATACAATTCAATCTCAGGCTGACATGCAGAGCTTTATATGAAGATGGTAAACACAACATGCTCATGGAATAGGTCAGATACAACTTTATATGCAAGAAGTAAGATATGAAAAAAAATCAATTCCATGCTTGATCAGAAGCAAGTGACAAGAGAAAGGCAAAGAAAGAAGCCAAGACAGGCAGAATGTGTCTGGTGTATTTGAGATGAACAATAAATCAGACTGGTTCTATCAGGCAATTTGGCACAACGGCATTTTTCTATGGCATGAACTGATTGGTCAGGCTCCCAGATATGAATAATGATCACAACTGGGAAATAATATTTTTGCAGAGAAGAGAAAAAGCAAACATACAGAGAAAATGAAAGGACAACATCAAGAGCATAGAAGGGTCAGCTGTTGGAATAAGGATCAGTGACACAGCAAAGCTAGAAAAGGTCCTTGAAACAGAAACATATTCTCTCCTTTTTGGACACTACCAGAACTTGCTTCTCCTTTCAGCCTGTGTGTGGAGCACCTTGTGTGTTGGAGTACCCTGTGGCAGCAAGACTTTGTGCTGGGTATGATACTATGCCTACTGCTGGTGAGGCCAGCAGGATAAGAATCAGGGACCAGGGGCAAAACTACATGTTCCACTTTAAGAAGTCAAAGCTCTAAAGCCAGAAATTATGTGCAAGGGTGTCCTTGACAGGTGTGCTCAGTAGCTACATCCTCATCTACTCTTCATCTCAGCTGGCAAACTTTTGAGAGGGCACACAGTTATTCATGCTCTGGAAGCACGTTGGCAAAGTAAGCGCTGTAGTATGGACATCAGGGCAGGGTAAGCAGACTTTACAGCTCTGCATAATTTAGCTCAGGGATTATGTGCAGTGTATATAAAGAAAAGAGACAGCTACAGCATTGAACCTTGAGGATTAAGGTTCAGTGCAATGAAATACATCACCACAAGCATTAACACACTCTCTCAAAGTAACAGCTGGTTTGCTGATGATTCCCTAGCCAGCAATATTAAAGAGTATACTAATATTTGGGGGAAGAAGTATGATAGTCTATTCCACATTATTATATCGAGGTGACTGTTTCATTAGTAAAATGAGATGTTATTCTTCAGCAAGACAATCAGAACCAAGATATAGTTATAAATATAGGGACAATTCCCAAGACAAAATTACCAATGGAAATTCAATAAATACTCTTTAAGATGAGCAGTGAGCTGTAAGTGATGGCACTTTTGACAAGATCATTTATTGCAGTGTAGAAGAATGCCTCAGATTTGTAGACATACAAGTAAATCTGGAGTTAGATTTTGAAAGCAATCTTTGCTCAATGCTGCTGTCATTTTGAAATGTGAACATTTATTTTTCAATGCATTATTAAAAAAAAAAAAAGTGTCATCTGTGGCATTTTGGGGTTAAGAAAAGATATGCAATGGATGTCTTGAAAAATGACATGGACTAGCAATTTGTTAAACAGATACAGATAGATGCCAAGTTTAGCAAATTTGAATTTAGAGCCTCTGGCAGAATATTCACAAAAATGAGATAGCAAATACAATTCTGTACTCTCTAAACTGCTACCATGAATACAAATTAATGAAAATTACTGCAGTGTCCTATTTATTAATGAATGAAAATTAAATTTATTGGATCAAGATGAAAAGTTGTCTTCCTTTATATTTTATATATTATTAGTACACCTATCTTAACCATGCCCTTCTAAAAGGTTGGGGAGAGAGACTTAGAATCATTTATTAAGAATTAGTATTTATAATAATAGAAATGTTCCTTCACATAGGCTTTAAAATGTTTTATTGTGCATGGAAAACAGACATTACTTCAATTATACAGAAAAGGAAAGTGATAAACCCCCTAAATTAAGTGGTTAAAACTAAGTCTGTATAGTAAGACAGTAAAAAAGAGCACAAAAGAGATTTTTTTCTTCCTTGAGAAAGACCATTGCCAAATGATGAAATAATGCATCGATACACTGAAAGCTGTTAACAGAGAACACGGGACACACAAAGACATTGCTAACTCCATCAGGCACTCGTGACAAAAATGAACAATCCCATGTAGAGGAGAATTAGCTCCAAAAGGATTCACTTATTTTTCTTTCTGGCCTCATCTCACAGCTATGTAACTGAGGATGTAAAAGGAGCAACAGATTCTGACCACTGTAGTTAACTTCTGAACAATATTTCACTTTCATGAGGCAAAAAACAATTTATAACATTCTAATGTGATTTTTTCCCTTTATTTTCTGTACAAGCAGGAGGGACAGAAAAGGAGGAGAAATTTTCAATATGTATGATTTTTTCCTTACTGAAATTACACTCTTATATGTCTTTGGGGCACAGCCTAGTTTTTATTATGTGTATAAATCTTTGGATTCTGACAATTAGCCAAACTACTGCGTTTGACTACAAACACAAACATAGCCTGAACATTAGATGATAATTCATATTAATATCACCAATAATCAAATAAAGAACAAAGTCTGAATAAGAAGTTGTTTATCCAGAGGTTCAGTTTGATTCATTCTCTCCCTTATCCTTCCTCTGGGGGAAAACTGTAGCTGCTGAACAGCTTTTGAATTAATTTTCTTCCTGAAAGCCCAATCATTTTAGTACATGCTACTCTGTTTAATATTAGAGTAAATAAGATCAGAATGGTCATTTTAAGCTTTTGGGAAAAATATTAAACTTTGTTACAACCTCCAGATCTTTTGCTGGAATTTCATCTATCATCTTGAACCATCATCAAATTTGGGTTTTATACAGACATTTAAATCTACATGCAAACCTGCCTCTTCAAACACCTTTAAATAAGTATCCACACAGAAACATGCACACAGAGTTTATGCATATGTGTATACTGAACATGAAAAACAATTACAAGGTGCAATGAAATGGGGAAGAATTGTCTTGGAGACCAAAGATTTAACTCATCCTTTGCTCCGTATAGTATAATAAATATCCTAGGCCAAGAATACTTATTATTTACAAAATAGGTTGGGTTAGCATTTCTCCATTGGTGCTGATCCATCTGATCTCTCTACTTCTGCTCCTGGGAAGAAGGAAAGAAAGGAGGATTACAGATGTGTTTTTTTAAACGTCTGAAGAAGCAATAAAATGTCCTTTGGACAGCCAGTGAATCATTACAAAGTTTTTTTGCAGTCCATCACTTTTCTATACACTGCTGTTTTTACCACTGATGTACGTGTATTTTAATTGTTTCACAGAACACAAACTCTTTGGCAAAATGCTACCAAATAAGGAAAATGTTCAACAAAGATAGCACATCTGAACTCATTAAAACTGATTTCAAGCTGTCATTGCTGGTGTTTAAGAGAGTCCTGAAATAGACTTCCTGTCGGATTTCATTTCCCATTGTCATATATGATGAGAGAGCAATAAAATGAAAACTCTTCCTCAAAGTTGTAATGATGCTTTCATAGTCTGCCATTTGGTATTGCCCCCAAAAAGCAAGGATATGTGTTACAATTGTCAGGTTAATTAATTTATTGTTTATAAGGTACAGAAGTTCACTTAATTTCCAAGTACAAGAAATGTATGTGCCTTGGTCTTTTTTTTTTTTTTTATGATTTCATTTAAAAATCAAAACTTCTACATGTGTGAAATGCTGCACCTCATATTGTACATGAAGAAATAAGCAGCAGAACATAGTTATTATGGATGATGTACAAATACATTTTGTAAAGCAGCCATTATGAAGCATATGATAGAGCTCTCAGGGGGAGCTCCAACTGTCATTGATTTCTTCAGTCATCTTTGTTGGACATAGTTTTAAACCATTTACAAACCCAACTTTTCTTTCGTCAGGTTCCTTTCAAATGTTAGGATAAACAGCAACAGAAAGGACAGCAAACAATAATGAAGTGTAAACCAGATTTACCTAGTACAGATCCCTGATGATAAACAAATACACACTGTCTTGCCACTTCGAGACCAGAAGGAGCTGTTTGTATAGCATTTAACAGAACTGAAAGCACAGTTGGCTTTTCCCCAAAACAGTCCAAATTTTTCAGATTTACATTGGGAACATACTACAGTCAGTGCAGAACAGTGACTGCAGCTTATTTTTCATCCTTGAAACCATCTCCTGTAACAGAGGGAGGGGAAGGAAGGCAAGCGGGAGCCATAGGCTCTGAGCTAGGATCATGTATTCCTCATTAAAAATCTATAGTGCTCTAATAACATAATAACATCAGTTTATTTGGTTACAGTTTGTTGGGGAAACTACTAATACTGACATTAAAACATTTTTACCAGTTTGGGAAGAGAGGTAACACTGAATACACTGAATCAGGCTAGTCTTGAGGCTCTTTTAGATGAATTGGTTTAAGACAGGGAGCACAAGACTTAAATAAGGTGTGTGTGAAGGTCCATTTACCCCTCATCTCCTCCTTATTTCCCCCAAATTTTGTGAATAATTTACCTAATGGCTTCTGTGTCTTCAGGACTTGCAACCACTTAACTAGATCATTTACTATTCCTTCATCAGTAAAAAAAGGTGGATTTTTATAATGAAACAAGTGCTTTCATGAAAATATGATAAAGACTCCTACAGCTTCACCACAGGCACCTGCAGCTCTAAAACTGCTTTGTTGTTTCATGGAGAAGTGAACTGTAATTATTTCTCAGATTTGTAATGATCTGTAAAAACAAAGAAACTAAAAATACATTACTTTTGCTTACTAAAGACAAGGTCTTTCTAGTCCATTATTTCATTAAGCAGAAAGCAGCAAGCCTGCAGTGAAGTCTGTCTTCACTGTCCTAAGACCAGGGAGCTCAGTGCTATGACCTCAGAGGAAGGTGGCTCTGAGAGGACAGAAGCTGCTGAGATCTGCCACTCTCCCTATCTGGTCTATAATGACATGATGCTAGAGCTGTTGGGACCAGGTTTGAACCTGATCAATTTACTGTTTTCGGATTGCCACTTGCACTTGGCTTTTCTTCAGGACAGCAAAATTTCACAGTGAAGACACAATGAGTTTCTCAGAAGTCTTATTTCTGCCTGAGTATTTGATATGCTTGTACACATATATGTGTTTTTCTGCATTTGCCTGCACATATCTCACCAGTATGTGCTATGCATATGTACTGGGATAATTTAATTTTACGCAGATATTGCAGTATGCCTATAGGAGTGGAAAAGTATCTTGAAAATCCAGCCAGTACTAGTGTTAATATCAGCAGCAACTCTGCATTCTTAAAGTCTAACGTTTGTAGTTTTGAATGGATTCTTTTTAAAGTGGATTATTTCCCATTCTTTTAAGAACTGTCCATAGTTAATAGATAGAAAGTTACTTAATGGAGCTAGTTCATGGAGCTAATTCTGTGCTTCTAGAACACATGCATAGCCAGAGAGAGACAGAGAGACTTCCACTGCCTATAAAGCTCTTCTTTACCTACTGGCTATCTAATAGATCAGAAAAAATGTGCAGACTTAGAAAGGAAGAGATAATTTATAGGAAAGGTAACTATGTTCTACTTCTTCATTGTGTCTCTAGTGGGGCCTGTCTCAGCAGGTAATAAAATCAGACAGTAGCACATGCACATAGATTTCCTCCAAACACATGAATGTTACCATATTTCAGGTGTTTAAATGAGCTTTTCTCCCCCCAGCGCTTTTTAGGATGCTCACTAAAGACAAGAGAGGCTACCTGCTACATGAGACTGCTCCGCAGTCCCCTGAATGAGGCCATGAACTCTTCAGGCTAAAACCTTTTTACACTTAATAGGTCACTGGGGCTTGGCTGCTCGCTCTAAATGTGTTTGAGTGCACAAAAATCCTTGGCTTCAGACCTGATCAGAAGATAACGTCTACCTGCTCTGGGTGATGAAATCACTCCAGACAGAGAGGATGGCTAGTGTGAGGCACCTGCAGTTGTCCTCTCATGGAATAAACACTTGAAAATATGTAGTGCTGTGTTTGGGGACAAGTAGCTTGAGGGGGTCAAGCCCTATGGCTTTCTCTGGAGGTCTGTTAAGTGGTATTTATATATGTCTGCATCTTCTGAGACACAAACAGAGAGGTTTGAAATAAATTAACCTTTAATTCTGTGCAAATTTAGTAGGCAAGGCAAAGGTGGAGAAAGGGAAAAGTTGGGACGTGTAGGTACATCTATGAATTTGAGTATTCAGTTACAAGGTAAAAATTAAGTGGGCGGTTTCTTTTTCATAAGATCCTATCTGCTTTATTTAATGCTCCTCTTCCACAGGGATACACGCATAAAAGTAGAAATAAACCCACATGGAAATAGTGTCAATGAAGTAGCTGATTATTTTGTAAGGTGCAGGACAGATACTCCAGAAAAACTCAAGGTTTTGTGGCATGCTTGAAGGTAGATCATCGCATGCTGAAAGTGAATGGTCAGTCAGTTCTGGGTAAAAATAAACTCAACTGGAATTTAAGTTAAAATTAAGTGAGAACACCACCAGAGTTTCCCTAAGACTGTCAGTAAAGTACTTATTAAAGAGACTCACACACTAGCAGAGAGAGAAGTATAATGCATTATTTAGTGGTTCCAGGAAACACTAATTTTCTATGTATTTCAACCAGATGAATCTTCTGTGGGACCCAGTTCAACTGGCCTTGAAGCAAAGCTAAAAAGCATCAGTTGCTCTCAAGCTTTGTAGCCCATCTATTCAGGACCTTTTCATTGGGATGCAATAGGACTTTGTGTAAAGTTTTAACTGGGGTTTAAATATAAGCAGAATATAATATCAAACCTGTCCTCTTATAAAAATGAAAACTGATTGAAGTTTGTGATGAAGTCTGAGAAATGTTCTTCTCCCTTCCTCTGGAGCAAAATTGGCTTGGCAGCATGTGTAGCTATGAATAGTAATCTACATGTAAATCAGCAGCAGCCATGACCTGAAAAGCCTTTTGTGCTAAAGAGTCCTAAAGAGGACTGTCTTCAGCCAAAAGATGGTGGAGAAAATACATATTGATACAATACAATTGTACATACAATAGTAGATATATTTTTAGCAATACAAATGCTCACTGGAAAATGAGAGTCTGATTCCAAGAGAATGTGGCTTAGAGATCTCAAGACAGAAAAACGTGCCATTAGGGCTGCTCTCTGTCACCCTCTACATTCTTAAGTAATGACTTAAGCAGAATGTTTTGTTTTAAAATAAAATATTCTCACCTCCCACAAGAATACACTCTTCTGCTTCCTCATGTAAAGGTTGTTGCTATTGAAAAATTTGTTCTTTTTTACAGCACATGCTCCACAATTTGTTGCTTTACTCTAATTCTGTCTATTTATGCAAATACAGCCAGGTTTTCATTTTTTGGAGGGTTTTTGGATGGGTTTCATTTAAGTTTTAAAAAAGACAATACAAGATTTGCTTTGACATTTATGACTATACACTATGTTAGTTTCTTCCAGCGTACATACCTCATTATCAAAAAAAGTACAATTTACCTGTTGATAGAAAAAAGCACATCTCTATTTCTCAGTAGGGAGTATTTTTACAAAGTGGGGTGGGGTTTTTTGGTTTTGTGGGGGGTTTTTTTGTTGTTGTTGTTGTTGTTGTGTGGGTTTTTTTGTTTTGTTTCTGTTTTTTTTTTACACTGCAGCTCTGCACATAACAATCCTTTTCCTGTGGAATAGCATTGACACATTCTTGTTACTCACCACGGGGGATATTCACAACTGTCTGCTTCAGGTATATAAATTAGGCATCTTTAGTTTCTCTGAATTGCCTTCCTGGTTGTGTTGACCTCATTTCACAACTACGAAAAAGAGCTTTGGCTTTTACCTTTGCTCTTTTGACCTGAACCTACCTTTAATGTCCCAGGCAAATGGTTTCAATGTCCATTCCTCCCAAGTGAGTTAATTATCATTGCTTGCTACTGAGCGGTGTTCATCCTCAGTGAAGCTACACACTGCTCAAGCAGTGACCTGTTAGCCACTCATTTCTTTGGGGTCTTCGTGCAGTTATTACACCACACCTTAAGCCAGTGGTTTCAGTGTTTTAAGGGCATCAGATGTTCCCACTGCTGAATCTGGACTCTAACAGTCTGTTCATGTCAGGACAGAGTAGAACAGAAGAGAGTTTTTTGCTACAGACATCTGCACCATGTCCATCAGTCTTTTGGAGCAAGTCTGTCTCTCCCATGAAGAAAGGCTGAGACAGTTGGGGTTGTTCAGCCTGGAGAAGAGAAGGCTACGGGGAGACTATATTGTGGCCTTTGGTACTTAAAGGGGACCTATAAGAACGATGGGGATGGTCTTCTCAGCAGGGCCTGTTGTGACAGGACAAGGGGTGATGGTTTTAAACCAAAAGAGGGGAGATTCAAACTAGATATAGTAAGATATTTTTTACAATGAGTGTGGTAAGACACTGGTCTGGGTTACCCAGAGAAATGGAAGAAGCCTCATCCCTGGAAGCCTTCCAGGTGAGGTTGGATGGGTCTCTGATCAACCTGCTCTAGTTGCAGATGTCCTTGCTCAGTTCAAGGGGGTTGGACTAAACGAGCTTTAAAGGTCCCTTCCGACCCAAACCATTCTATGAGTCTATAATTCTATGGTATGAAGAATCAGCATTGCTGATAACTAGGACCATTTAATAAACAAATTAAGCTTTGCTTATGCAAATATTTTAAAAGTCTGAAATTTATTTTTCTTTCTTCCTCCTTACTTCTTGAGGCAGGAGAAGGTTTGTTTATCAAATCATAAAATCATTGTTCAGGTCTGTCTACACTCTTAAATGGCTCAAAAAATGTGTGGTAAATGATCACACTAAAGTCAGAGTGTTTTGGGTATGCACAAAAAGATTCCTTCAATTTTAAATTATGGTCCAATGTTTCAGCTTGTGCTCAAACCAACATTTTTTCTGATTTCATCTAATTCTATGACAACTGTTGTGCCTCTTCTTTTCCCCTTAATAGTGCCTACACTGGGCCAGCTTTAGGAGAAGCGTCTAAGCTTCTTGCAGCCCATAGATCCAAGAAACTACTGCATACAAGTTTATAGCTGGCAGGCATAGCTTCAAATAAGGAGATGTGGAACTGACAAGCATGGGGAAGCAGCATGGTTTTCATCCTCAGAAGACACAAAACAAGCCTGCTGCTCCATTCTTCCCTCTTCCTCTGCTCTGCTTTGTAGGTCGGTATTTTACATGGTGTCTGGTGACCCAGATTCTTCTCTACATCTTCATATCATGGATTGTATGTGCTAGAAGTGCACAATTCTTCCTTGTTAGTATTAATGAGCCTGAATATATTTATGTATACATCGAACCAGACTGAAAGAAACTAAATTCTTCTAATCTTTCATCACAGAAAAGGAGGTCCATCCCCTTATTTATTCCAAGATGTGAAAAATACAAGTCCCTTATATGTGAGATGTCCTTTTTATGACCTCTAAGGAAAGTTCCTGGATAACAATTATTTCCTAGGATATCTGAAAGGGTATTGCACATCCAATTACATGCTTAAAATGCTCTGAAAGTCAGTATCTGTTTAAAACAAGGAATCTCCTATTCCTCTCAAACTATGATAAAAAAAGATGTAGCTTTCTGGAAGTCACTGGCATTAAGTTTATGTGAAACACGAGCAAAGAGATCAGATTGGAAACCAGTTTCTGAGTTATTGATAAACTGCTGTCATTTTTTATTTCATAACAGGTGAATAATAAATATGCCTTTTTCATGTCTGAGAAGTTCTACCATATCACTCATGTATGAGAAACATTCAGTCTCACAGTGCTGAAACTAAACATGTCTGAATATAAATAATTTTTTAAAATCTGACTTAACTTACTATGGTTGTGACTAAGAGGTGACCTAATCACTGGAAAAAATAGGGTAAATGCAGCCATTATAAATGTTCTGTGTGCTGAGAATTAGACAGAACTAGTTAGTTTGAATCATTGAGCTAATTACAAGAGGCTTCTGGGATCCTTAATGTTTATAAAATCTTAAAACTAAATCTTGTCTCCTTAGAAAACACATTTTTGATATTAAGTGTTCCAGTTCATTAAGCACTGAATGGCCCAGTGATATAAGACATTGTAAGAGAAATTTTAAAAGGGAAGAACTTCAAAGAGAAATTATGCTAAAGCTGAAATATGTTCCCTTATTATGCAGTTGTCACCAGAATAAAATAACTGAAAGGTAGATTTTCTTTCATAATTTTATATTTAAGAGTTTGAGATCATCAAATGCAGCTTGGGATGGCCAGTGGTGGCTGTAAGTACTTTACAAGTGAATTAATTTTAGAACATTTCAGGACAAATCAGATTTATATTATAGTTCTGTATTTCTTAAGGCAAAATCAGAATCTTACCTTTCTCTTTTCTAGACACACATATATAGAGAGAAATAGGGAGAGAGATCATATACATATATACATAATTATGTATATATTCCTGGTAACATTTATTTAAAATACACATTATGTATGTGTGAAGATACACATTCAGAGAGAAAAAGGGAGGCAAGAAAGATTCTTTTCTTGTGTTATCAGGCAATACAAATATTTTAAAGAAATACATTACCTTTCCTTAAAAACTGACTATGATAAACACATTTTTTTTAAGTGGAGGAGGGATTAGGGGAAAAAAAAATATTTTAACTTTCTCTATTGTCTTTGTTTAAAAAAAGGCAGTATATTCTTAGGGATATGAGCTGGAGGTAATACATATCTATTGAGATCTACAATTGTTATCCTTAGGGTTGCAAACATAATTCCTACGTGCCTTCGCAGAAGAATCCAGTACAGAACATTATCACCATCACCAGAGAAATGGTACTGTCAACAGTGGCCTGTGTGATTAGGCACTTATCTTCTGATATTCAGTTACCTTCTGCTTGTTAACCTTGTCAAGGAGGGGCATGGAGGAGAGCACCAACCAAATGAAACCTGCGGTAATTACTGTAATTCGGAAAGAAATATATTCACTGGAGGCAGGGAGTTCCACCCTCACAATCAACCTTTCTGCAACTGAAGGAAAACACAAACATGGCCTGGCTCAGACAAATTAGGCATGAACAAATGTTACACATTAAATGAGTTAAAGGACCTTGCTGAAAATTGCAAGGGCTGCTTAGGGAAGCAATGAATCCCATTAAGGCAGAAATAGACCTAAAAGAAAGTGGGTTTTGCAGGGGGACTTGCATATATATTTATCGTACTCGGTTATCTTACCCAAGGCAGTTCTGGGCACAACACTGAAAATGTATCAAAATGATAAGAGCATGCAGTTCTTTGGGAGACATTCAGGGGAAAAAAAAAAAAAAAAAGAGATCATAAACTCGATGTTGCAAAACTACTGGTTCTGATAGCAATACCTGGTTTGTCTGTAGCACTTTCCATCAATCTAAAGTCAAGTGTCTTACAAAAGGATTAAAAAAGATACAAATCAGTTAGATGATTTAAAAAGCTAAGAAACATTGTATGTTAGCTTGTAAAGAAAAGTCTTCTTCAAGCAAACACACAAACTTCAATGGAAAAGCCATACTCTGTTTTCTTTGGCTTTCCCCATGGCACAGCATGTATAAATATCTATAGCAGAAGCAATTGTTCCTACATTACTATATCTCCTTTAGTTCGTCAGTACGGCTAAATGAGCCTGTCTGCAAGAAGCACTCTGTTTTAATATGCATTAGCCTTTCCTCCCACTGCATTTATGGGAGGACTACTGGAGATTATTTCACTTTAAACTGTAATGGCAATGGGTTTGCTCCATTTCCTTTTTTCCCCAGCTTTTATATGAGTGCAATTCATGAAGAACAGTGTTATGATAGGTTTTTTTAACATCCTGGTCCTTGGTCCACTCTGAAAGAAAGAAAAACTTAAAGCAGGAATGCTTTTAAACCTGTGGGACTTCCAGCATTCTTGGAAGGTGGAGTCAAGAGGCGAAAGGCAGAACATCATATGAATGTGTAAAATATGCATATTTGTAAATATGTTTTGAATACAAAGGTTAAAGAAAGGACAAGCTGAGCTAAGTCACAGAAGCATTATGAAAGGTTGGTGGAAATACAGATCATAAGGTGCCATGTTTAGCATAAATCATGCGGCATGTAATACATAATAAGGGTTACTCATTGACAGCTTTGCTGCAGCCTGTAACCTCTCTGCAATCAAGACAACAATAAACTCTACAAAGTGGGACCAATTTCCATCAGGGTGAGGGTGTCCCCTCCCTTTCTTCTCTATTTTTAAATGCATGGTGATCACATGCTAATTGTGTAGACCTGTTACTGTGAATGACAAATAACCACTTCCAAAAGGACATTATGGCTAACAGCTCTTTAGGGGTCGATTTTGTTCCCCATCATTAAAATCCCCATTCTGTACAGAATTAGGAAATATAGTCTTGCCACAGTAGCTTGTTGTCCAAAGAATAAATAGAGCATGTTGAATTAGGGGTGAGAAAGTGCTGTCGTGAAAGCGATCTGCACTGCACGGACTGAAAAAGGTACTGAGGGAAGCTGCTGCTTGGAGACATGGAAAGATCTGAGAAGGGAAGAGGAGGAGTTCAGCGTGGGCAGCCCACAAACTACAATGGCAGTTTTAAGGATTAGTCAACCTCTGAATTTACTGCAGCTTCGCAGTTAACGTCTACGCTGGTTTTTTTCTCTGGTACTCTGGGATAGCAGAAAACTGTGTGCTTATGTTACCTTGGTGCTGAGCCTCTCATCTCATAAGGCAGGCTCAGTGCTCTGCTAGCAGTGCCAGGGAGCTGGCAGATTGAGCAGGACAAGACTGTATCTGCTCAGTACGCCGGTAGAGCTTGTCTGTGTCTGCTGAGGAACGGCACATGGCCATGACACCAGCTTAGGTGGTTACACTCTTCATTAAGCACTCTCTGGCACATCAGAGAAGGTGTCTTGGACCTGCTGAGCACTACACAGGTCCAGTCACTGATGGACTACCCCTTTGCCAGGCTGCCTGCTTCTGAGGGACATCTGAAAAATAAAAGAAATAAAACTGAGAAAATATATACCAAAGTGGAGGAAAAGCAGTTAAATGTCCCATCAGAGCTGAGACTTCAGGCCAGCAGTACACCGTGCAAGCAAGCATCAGGCAAATGGGGATACTATAGCCCATAAGTAGATATAATGTCTTGCCAGCTTTTATTTAAAGTCAGACAGAAGACTATGGGACTCTGAACGATGAATAATATCCTGAGAGGCATGTTTAAGTGACAAGGTTACCAAAAGATGGTGGAAACAGAAGACGTTCTGTGACTAAAACAAGGCTGAAGAACTAGTCATGTATTTTACATGGCTGATGAAGGTGCAGATTATGACAGATCTGTATTAGAATATTATTAATTTTCCAATTAACCTATGAGAGAACAATTAGAATTTTTAATGATGCTCAAGTCACCCAGTCCAGACTGAAGCTTGCAGAGGTTGAAAAATTATTTGGTATTTGAACGTGAAAGAGGTTTTGAAATACAGCATGAAAAGGAGCTTTCAGTAGGTGGATGCAGAGTGCTGAAGGGACATGTTCTGCAGCATGTGGTAGAAGCCAGGACAGCCTGCGAAGATTTAATGATATGCAACTCTGGTGCTGGGCATGACTTTTGTGTTCATGGAAGGAGGAGGACAAATACATGTTTAAACTATTAAAAGAGCTCTTGAACTGAGCAATCTGAGTTAGGTGCCTGGTCTATGCTAGTTGGATAGCTCCTTACACAGATAATGTCAAAAAAGCACTATCTGCAAGAACAATTGACCCCATCCTATGATACATGAAGAACTATGCACTTATTTTTGTTCAAGTTTGTGCTATACTGGTCTTTATCATAAAATTAATCCAAGAAATGAAACAACTGCAACCTGAGTGTCAAGAAGAAATGTGTGGGTCTTCTACAGTAGTTTAGGTCCAGCTTTTCATAGTCAAGGTGCTTGGATAAGGACAGTCTTTTCTGCATACTTGAAAAATGTACTAAAAGTAATACTTGATCAATCTACATGGTTAATTTCCTGACGCCATTCATTAGCATGAATGCAATGGCAATACAGCCATTCCAGTGTTAGTTTAGTGAAGTAACATGTACACCCATCAAGGATTAGGGACAAGATATAACAGTGAAATGGGAACTAAGAAGGTGACACTATTATTCTATTAAATCTCCAGACTCCTTTTAAATTGTCAGAAGTTAAGTAGTTACTGATCTACTCTCCTGCTGTCCTTGTCAGAGCAACTTATGTGTCTAACACTGTCCTTCTAGGGTTAAATTTTATGAAAGTTTTTAAATCTCAGGGTTGTTTTTTTTAAACAGCACAAGGGGATTCTATCCTACATGTTTTTCTGAAGTTTTAAATTGTTGCAGCACAGGTCTAGTGACAACATTGAAATACTTACGTGGCAGTGGATTTGTTACACTATTTAAAATGAAAAGTAGAGCTGTCTAATGAAGTAAAAAACCAGTCAAATGTAGACCTTGTCAATCACATAGATTAACAAGGGTAGGAACAGTGCCTTCAAAATGTTGTAAGTAATCAAAAAGACAGGATTCTTTTGAACGTTTTGCTGCTCAGGAAAAGCTGTTTTCCTCACAGGAAAAAATATTTCTTTAAAGATTCTTTCACCTCAGAACAGGAACCAGTACATCTTTTATTCATATTATCTGTAGAGCTTGTCATATTTGCATCCATATCTTAGGAGCATTCTCTCCTCCACTGGAATAGCCAACAGTGTTAGCCAGTGTTTTTCAGATGACATCAGGTCAATAAAACATGGACAATAGGAAATGCATGTTTGTATAATAATAGGTAACAGACCTGACATGTTAGGGTCACTGATCACTGTACCCATTTATTTCCCTTACGCTTTCATTGCTACTGCTGGATGCCTTCATGCACTCACCTGCATGAAGCCTCTCTAGAGTGATTGAGACAACAGCTTTAAATCTAAAATAGTTCTTTTTGCATTCACTTAGGCTTCAGCAGTGCCAGCCATCAGGGATTCTCTCCTTAAAAAAACACTTGTCTACAGTGTTTCCTCAGTCAGGAACCAGACTTGTACATTTACTGCCCATATATTAAATTCTTCATATGAAAGCTGCTGCCTACTTGAGACTGTACTTCTTTTTCTAGCTTCTGACAGCCTGATCCCACTGGAAGGGTGTAAATATTAAGCAACAATAATAGGCCACAACTAGAGGAGACTTTCCCAGCTAAACTGGCAGTGTGGAGTGCACACTGCTAGGAAAAGGTTGAGTAACTGTTCACCTGATGTAATACCTTACTAACTTCAGCAGCTCTTAAGCAGATGTAATCAATTAAAAGCAAGCAAACAAACAAGCAACCTAAAAGAACAAAATAATTTCTCGTATGAAAAATCTCCGTGACAGAAAAAATGAGAAGAGAGTGTTGGAAATGGAACTTAGTACATATTTAGGTTAGAAAAGATATTTTTGAGAGTGGAAAATAGGAATATTGTCAACTTGAAACAGCTGGCGGTGCTCACGTATAAAACT
>JANHGN010010176.1:19743-40099 GCA_024605025.1 Megaceryle maxima | reverse complement strand
AAACTGAGTTGGCTGAAATACATAATTATATATATATATATATATATATATAACATTTGGGTGTGCGTGGGGGTGGAGAATCAGGTTACTTTTCAGTCAGATCGGTTCCCAGACCCAGTACACCGTGCCACTGCTGCTGAGACATTTGACAAGATAATGGAATGAGTTGTGTGGGTGGACAGGAACAGGGTGCCTGGAAGAGGCAGGGGTTGGTTAACTGGCTCTGATAGCACTGTTACTTAATGGAGAACATCGTTCTGAGGAATTTTTGCCAACCCTCCTGTAGTAAATCACTATCCTGTCAGCCCCTCTCTTTCTTTCACACCCTCCCCCCCACCTCACGCTGCCTCTCTCAGACTTCTGCTTGCTATCTCAAACTTCCATGCTTATTCCTTCTCTAACGTTCCACTGATGCTGTCCTGCTCATGTGCACTGTTAACACATGCTAATAGAGTCTTGATAACAAGTTCTCTCTAACTTTCCTTCTTGCTGTCTGATTCCTACTTACCCCTGATTGCATCTGTTTTCTTGCACTTTTAATTTGTGGTCTTTCCCGTATTTCTTCCTCACTCTCACTTGCCCTTTTTTTACAATTTTCTAACTGCTGCTCATCCTATTTTTCTACCATGTCCTTTCTAGTGCTTGGCCACTCAGGTATCTCTTTTCTGTCATTTGGTGTCTACTGCTTGCTCAGTGTTTTCTCCTGCTTGTTCTTTCTCACTTGTTCTTGCTCTCTTTTCCTCCCCTGTAAAAACAATGCTTTTGAAGAGGAGAAATAGCCACTTTTTTAAAGACTAAAACCTCCTAAGAAGCCCAAAGTTTTTAATATTCTGATATTTTTCTTTTCACCCTCAAAGTTTACCACAAAACAGTACAATTTATAGATTTCTTCTCAATCTCATGCAGTTCTTCAATTTTTACTTGAATTCTATATTGCCTTAAGATAGATAAGCACACATAAAATATATATTGTTCCTGTTTGGACAATCTGAAAGATGAATTGAACTTCCTAAAGTTAATGTTCTAATAAAAGGTATTTTTCAGCTGTCTTTATAAGATGTGAGCATAGTTTATATAGTAAAGATGCTTAGTTTTCTTGTTTCTGCTATACAAAGGAGACATCAAAAATGTTTCTCTTCATAGCTTGGTTTTAACATTACCACCTGCTAGACTGGTTATGTTAAAAAAAAAAAAACAAAACAACCTGACCAACCAAACAACTCTTGAAATTCCATGCTTCCTTGTCCTCTTAAATAAGTGACCAGAGCTGTTTGGATTATGCTGTTTTCTCTTCTGTGTGTTGAGATACCTAGTATTTTTGTTCAAGTTACTTAAATTTTGTTGATAACTATTTACCTGTTAGTTGGAAAAGTAAGCAGGAGTGCTAATTCCTTAATATCTGAATCCAGCAATATTCTAATGTTAATTCATGTTTTAATAATCCAAAGTGATTTCAAAGAAAAATGTAATAATAAATAAAAAAATTGGACAATACACTTGCTCTTTATAGCAGGAAAAAAACCAACATATTTTTCTCCCAATTTCTTTTGCCTTTGGGTGGACTGAGGAGTACCTTAAGTACCTTGCAAGGCATGCTTTCATGCACGCAAAATGTGATGAAAACATCATACTTCTGCATTCTTATATGAAAGCACACCTAAACATAGGAATTTCTGAGCTTGCAGTTTTGTTGCTGGTGTTTTTTTGTTAGGCCAGCTAGCTGTTCTAGGTCAGGTTATCAAGCAGTCTGCTATCAGGATGTACCTGCTAATAGGGCAGATAGTATTCTGAAGTACAGTAGTTGTCTTTGGAAATGTTCAGACGGTTCCTTCTTGGTTAGTATTACTTGTAAGTGCTGTAACTCTTCAGTTGCTTGTGGCTCGACTGTGTTTTTTGTCGTTGATGTTTTGTGTTTTATTTATTTTTTTCTTTTGTTTTTAATCCCATCCATTCTCTCTTCTGCTTTTGGTCTTGTTCCAGCCTACTCTTGAGTAAACTGTTCAACATGCTTGTTTTGTGCATGTTTCTTTTTCATGGCTGAAGACTTTCAGCTTGTGATAAGCAACATGGATTTGCCCAGTTTCTGGGAGTAGTTTGAAGTTTCTTAGTCAAATAATGGTTTAACTACTTTGATGTTTAGTGTCTTTCTTTCATGGGAAGTCCCAATTCCCTTCTTCAGCAATCCATTGCACTTTTCATAAAGTTTTCTTTTTCTTTTTTCCCTAACTTGCTTTGAATTGAGTGTTCTGCATTTCAGAACTTTCTGCTTTGGCTGTCTTAAGTTGCCTTTCAGGATGAGGATGTCATCCATCTCCTTGACCCCTCAGGGATAGGGAGGAATACTGCTCAGTGTTTTCAGGCAGTGTCTGTGGCAGGTATAATCTGTACAGGTTAGCATGTCTCTTGCTCTTTTCTGAACACAGAGGCACCATGAGGAATGTCTTCATACTTTCTAGAAGTTCCTGTAAGTCCAGTATGAAGCTAACTTGAAATATTTTGAATAAAAATTTGTCTGAGCAAAAAAGTGAAAGGCCTTGACTGTCATCCCTCAGATAGATTCAGTGTAGCACCACCGAACTCCAGAGAGGTATCTTTCTTAAGCTATCAAGTCTTTTTTATGTTCAGTGTAAGTAAAGTCTCAAAGTAACAGTGTGGAGATCTGGCTTGTTTCCAAAGGTGGTGGTTTCTTGTTTAAAAAAACGATGTTTTGGGGGGAAGAGGCAAGTTCTGGTTTTGAAGCCATTAAATGTAGCTTTGTTTCTGATTTACATTAGAAAGTGAGATGTCCATACAGTTAATGGTGGTATGAACTGGGACAAAATTCTCTGTTTTGACCATCTTGATGACTCCATTGTCATGTTCAGTGTTACCTTTCTGCTTTACATTGGAAACTGGTTGTATGAAGGGCTGTAGAGATGAGTCTGTTAGGCTGCAGTTGATTCATTTGGTGCACCTCGTATGAGCTCTGAATCTTGCTTTACTTCCCACTTTTGCTGTTCCCCGATGATTTCATACATATCTTTGCTCTTTCAGATGTGTCTAGAAAAAATGGTATTCTTCCTAAGGATACTTCTGCTGGCATCATCCATCGAGCATGTCTGATCACACTCATGATTTGTTGATCTCTTTTACAAAATGTGAAAAAGAGCAGGTCTGTATCAAAAGTTACCTTTACACAGCAGTCTTTCTTAAAAAGCACAGCACATTATTACATGAAATAGACTAGTTCAGTAACATTAGTAGAAGATTAAAGAAAATCTGCTGGAAAAGTGTCTTTGTTTTGGAGTCTTTCCATGCAGTAAGCTATTCTTGGTAGTCTGCAAGGACTTCAGGGAGACACTAAAGATTTTCCTACCTTATTATTTCCTGTGTACCTCAAATGTGGTGATCTTGAGTACTGTTTGGAGGTCTGTAAGGTCAGGATATAAAAGCCTTTTAAATTTGTCCTCATTTCCTTCCTGCAACTTACCTTATTAAAATAATGTCAGGAAAAAAAATGCTACAGGAAACCAAACTCCTCTGGTCAGAACCCTAGCGTCCTCTGATGCTTGCAGATAAGAGTTGTGTAGTATTAGCATGCCCTAGAATTACTTAAATGGATAATTTCGTCAAAGTTTTAGTGCAATGTCTGTTTCTTGAAGAAATAACTCAGAGAACATTAGATTGATCAGTTTATACCCAGTATTCAGATGCTGGAATTGATGGATTTCATGCAAACTGCCCGAAAGGTTAAACTTTTTCTATTTGGCATCATAGTTAGATGAAATTAATCTGAAAGGCCTCTGTTAGACAAAATTTTTCTTGGCTTTTATCTCGATGAGAGATGTCTTTTAGACTTTCATCTTATGACTACCATCAGAGAATATTCAAAAATGAATTCCATACATCTCTGTAGTGGCTATGCTCAAAAAGGGATTCAAAACAAAATTATCCCAACTTGGCAGACTAAGCTTGAACTACACATTCAAGACCATAATATAACAGTTATTTACAAAACAAATTGTCCCAAGTTCTTAAAAACCTTTAGTACATTTAAAAAAAAAAAATTGCATTTATTCAAATAATTTGGTATCATCTGTGTGTGTGAGAAAGCCAGTAAGCAAACCTAAAAAACGTTGGTTTTCCTTTGGGTCATTTAGTGATAGAGCACTGAGGATTGGGAAAGGGAGGAATGTGGGCAGAACAGAAACACCCCCCCCTCCCTTTTTTTTTTTTTTTTTTTTTTTTTTTTTTTTCCTATTGTAGCAGCAAATGTTTAGATAGTTTTAGCAATCTTGTGCCACTTCATCCTTAGCCTTAACATTCTTCTACTGTTGTCTGAGTAAAATCAAAAGTCTCTCACATTGGTTGTGGGCTAAAGGGATGTGTGGCTTTCTAGGTAAGTGCATCTGTGGTCAGTTAGGGTAAGCTGACAAAAGATAACTTGTAAACATGATTGTGAATTTGAACTCTTGGCTGTCAGATTTGGATTGAGTTGGGAAGGTATCTGCAACTTCTTGTTAGAGTCATGAAAACTCCACACCAGAAAGTCCCTGTCTTCTATATTGATAAGCAGGAAATAATACAGTTTTAATGGTGATTGGCAGTCCATTGAACTTCTTGAAAGAGTCTCATGGTTTCTTGGTCTTGGAAGGCTTTTAAATGATTAGATCTTTTTGTGAGTTATTCTATACATTGGTGAAGGCTTGATGAGGAATTACTGGATGAAATTACAAAAAAGTTGTGTCATACTGGATTATGATGAGTATGTTCAGGGTTTAATGGTGTGTGCTTTGTACTTTTTTGTTTTGTTCTAAACTTAGAGCAGAGAAGTGAATGATTTTATCTGGGAGAACAAGTGTTCTAGAGTCTCTAACAAGCTACCTGTAACAATATTTTGTAGAGGTATAGAGCTGCTATTAGTGGTTAATGAAACCTCTGTTCAATGTGATCATAAATGTACCCTGGTAAAGCTTTTGCTGACTGATGTGTACTCACTGTTTGTAGTGGCCCTTCTGCCTGTGTGTGCATGCATCCGTGGGCATATATGACTTGAATAGTGTGTTTGAATTCTTAGTGGATTGTAATACTGTTTAAAACTCAGAAAAATTTTCAGCCTGCTACTTCAGTGGTATCTTGATGTATATTGATATGAGAAGGTTTGCTTTAACACTATGCTTAATGGCAGAGGTGGAGACTAACAAGATAATAAAACAAAACCACGGAGTTTTAAATCTGAAAAAGAAGGTATTTTTACTTCAATGCTAGATTATATAAAAATTTACTAATTTAGTTAATTTATCTCTTTCTTTAATGAGAGTTTTCTAGGTCAGTGATTTCTTAACCGGAGAATAAGGCCATAGTAAATGAACTACAGATGGAACTTAAAACCATGTTGAATTATGTTAAGTTAAAAAATATTATGTTGGCATGATTCATATTTTGTTAAAAAATTTTGGAGCTTATGAATACATATTCTGAGAAATGTTAGGGATTGCAGTTCTGGAGTGAATGATGTGAGGGAAGCGTGGAATCTTTATTCATATATTTATTTACTATATTGAAGGAACAAAGAAGGGGAAAACCTATTTGTACATTTTTTGTTGATTTACTTTGGAGACTTCTCTTTACCATAGTTTTGGAGTCCCTTGTAATGTCATGGGCATTGGAGATTGCCTCATGAATGTGATACAAGAGTTATTTTCCTCCTTCAAAGAGAGACAGAAAGACAGGACAGAGAGGAATTAAGCTAGGGCTGCGGATGTGCTTGTAGCCCTCATCGTTGCAACCCCTACCTCTTTGGTGCCTGGATGTTGCAGAAGAATATGAGCCCTTTTGTTCTAGCTTTAAGTTTTTCTATTACCATTTCTATTACCATTTGCTGAGCCAGTTCAGTTTACTAAACTGGCAGGAAATGAACCTGACCGAGATCTCAACAGTTTTTAATTGGGTCATTGAGTTGATTTGTTTTACTGTATATTCAATGTGAATGCTGAAGCCTTCCAAGGAAGGGGACACAGCTGTGCACTTAAAGAGTTGAGAAAGACAAGGGGATTGCTGCCCTTCCTGGCAGTTTAGTGTGTTCCTTAGATGGAAAGAACTCACCGTGTTCTATTCCAATGAGAATACCTTGATCACCTGGCTTTTCAGATGTTCTTGGCAACTGTCCTCAAGTCCCATGTAATCTGTACTATTGTAAAAAGCAGAACCAAAGAATCACAGGACAGAGGGAGAGAAAATGACTCTCCAGTCCAGTGATTAGTGTGCTTACCTTAAGGGAAGAGGAAAAAAAGAAACTTTCTGGGATTTAATGAGTGTTTGTGCATTTTACAGGAAATAGCTCCTGGATAATGTTTTATTTTCTCAGTGGAAAGATAATATGTGAATTATGAAAATGTGGCACAACCACCCAGTTAGGAATGATATTCAAATAAAGTAGAGAGAGTGTAGGAGAATATAGGGGGAATGTAGAATACTTCGAATCAGTGGGATTATATTTGATTTACTCTTCAGTTATTTGCTAAGGAGTTGTAACACGTAACTATTTGGTTTTAGAGTGAAAAATTGTCAATTATCCAAAGTACTTAATATCATGGTGTGATTTTTGCATGTTAGTTCATATTGAAATACAAATGCTCTGTGATACTTTAAATGTATTTGAGTGTATGTAGTAGTGCAGGTCATAAGAAATAGATGGTATTGTGCTTATGCTAGAAGCATCTTGAATTGTGAAAAATTGCTTTTCCTTAGCTCCTCTAAGTTGTGATCTCCTAAGATAATAGAAATAATGTTCCCTATGTGATTGCTGCAATAATCCAAAATAGAATTATTTTTGCTTTAGCATTCATATTTCTCTCCCACTGTTATATTGGTCAGCTTGATCTTGAATTAGGATTTAAATCATATCGTTGCAGTCTCTATAGATACTTAGACTGGGACACTGAAGCTCCATGGTAAGGATGCTGTTTTTTACTGTAGTGAAAAGTCTTTTTGCTCATTTTGCTTTCCAGCATCAGAGAAGTTAGTAGTTGGCATGCCCGATTAAGTTTATTTCTTCAAATTTATTTATGTAGACTATTATGACAGATAGAAACTATTTATAGAAAGGCCTGTCAACATTTCAGTTGTGTTCTTGAAGTAAGGGGGGGTCTATTACTATTGATGCCAAACCAGATGTTAGCTGTAGCCTTTAAGGTGTTCTGTGGCAGTTTGGCAAGAACTATTGGAAATACTATAATGCTATAGCTAGGCTGCTCTTCTCATGTATTGTAGTCTTAGCTTATACAGCAAACCTTATAGATAGGTAAAGTTTGTGAGCTCCCTACTTTTGTATTTTTGTGGACAAACACGGTCTGATTAGATACCGAGCTTTTTGGGTGAGGATCACCATTTTCTTGTGTTACACAAAACCTAATGTGATGAGGTTCTCCCTCCATGAGCAGAATGCTCTCTTCATTACCCCACCACAGTCCTAGAGCATGACCACCTCACTTTTAGCATCAGTAAGTGTTTGGACTCCTGGCCCTAACCTAAAAACTGTCAGTTTTAAAGGTCCAGAACATCAAAGACTGTGCAATAACGCAAATAAAGTTCTCTGTGATTGAGTAGCAATTAGGTTCTTACTTACTGTGTAGATTTTTAAGCTTTAAGTCAGACTCAGGCTTTGGAGTTGTGCAGAGTCATCAGAAAACTCATCAGAAAGGTGAATATTTTACATCACACTAAATTGCAGAACTGACTCAGACTGGGGCAGGTTCCAGATGTGGTGTAAGAGATGGACCTACACTGGGTGGTTGAGGGCCAGGAGGGGTGTGGGTGGGAGCACAGCAGCCAAATGTAAATCAGCTTTGGCTTTTGGGCAACTGCAGCCTGAGAATTCTTATTTTAATGAAATAACTCAGTTTATTCACCATCAATTTGCAATGCACGTGGTAGTCTTGGAGCCTGACCATGGTCAATTTTCAAAGCTATTGAACTTATGAACTGCTATTTGAAAGCATGTTGAACAAGATTTTTAGACGTGGTGTTTCTGTACTGACATGTCTGGCGGAACCTGGAGCTTGTTTTTTAAAAAGAACTGGAAGAGGACTTGTGTATGTGGTTCTGGAAATAAGGGATTCCTCCTTGTTCTAAACAACTTTTCATTTCTTTTTCCCGTCTGTGATTTTAGGGTCATAGTTACTTTGTCAGTATCCTAAAATCCTGGAAGTAATCCTAAAAATCCACTTCAAGTGCTTTTTAACATTGAAAGATCTAATTAAAAGGCAAATCTGAGGTCTGTAAGCAAACTTAACTTGTGGGTGTGTCCTCATTTACTATGCTTGTGTGGCTAGTCCGTATTCCATTTTAGCACTATGCTTGGGATATGTAGAAAAAGAGAAGCAATGTGCTGCGACTTTCAGTGTGCAAACAGAGATAAGGAATATCCTTCTGGTTTGAAGAGTGTGTTTAGAGTTACTTTTAGGAATAGTCATTTGTGTGCCAAACCAGCTTTTATTACTGCAGTCAACCTGCTAAATCAGTGTCTTCTGCTTGCCTTTCTGGAAAGGCAGTGTGTGTACCCTATTTCTGAAGCACTGAGCTTGACTATTTTAATATAAATGTGAAAGCTGTGAACTTGTCCTGCATAAAAATCATCACCTGAGGATAAGACAGACCATGTCTTGTCTGTTTCCCTGAGAGAAGAAAAGAGCAGGAGAAAACTTAGAGCTGAGGCCATCCTCCATGGCAGGCTTCTTAAGTGATTGTGCTCTAGATACAGCAATTTTAACATTTTTCCTATTGACTGGTGCATTTACCAGCAGAATGACGTGTTTGAAGTCTTGTTGGAAAGACTTATGATTTGGCTAGCTTGTTGATTGATTTTTAAGGGATAGAGACTTATTATTTTATTTTATTTTATTTTAGAAGGTTTACATTGAGTTCTGCAGGATCTCTAGGATGATAAAAGTATGTATTTGTAACTGAAGAAATATATTCCCTTTTCCTCTCCTTTTAGATGCAGTGGCTCAGAAACATCTCTGAACAAATGACCACAGAAAAACCCATCTAAGAGAGTGAAGCCTGATAGATGTGTTAAGGAAAATTCTGATGTTTGGGAACTGAGTATTTTCATTTTGTTTCTTTGGATACAAGGTGGAAGTAGAAAAGCTTCATTTTTTCAGTCTAAACTTCAGTTTTTGAACCAAAAACAGAAGGTTGGGCAGTTAAACCTGATTTGTCAAGTTAAAATGGAAAGGATATCAGCATTAATTCTGCATTATCACTTTTCATATCAGAAGTATATGTCTTTAGAAGAGGGTATGGGGACTTATGGGTTGAAGTCTGGTTTAAGACCCAGGCATATAGTTAACATAGGACCAGAAAGCACCTAGCTATGTGCGTGCCTATCCAGTCTACATCTGTATAATGAAAGTAAAGGTAGGTTGCAGCACTGCAGTTGTCAGTGGGAATGAGTTAAACAGCAGTTAGTCCATGGTGTGTTTGAAAAGATTAGAAAGTATTTTAAAAAGGACACAAACCAATTTTGCTGAAACAAGCCACTTACCCAAAGTCTTACAATGAAGCACCATTTATTTATGGAGCTAGCCAGCATTTTAGAGTTGTGTGTGGTTGGATGTTTTGGTTTGTTTGTTGTTAATGTGGTGGGGTTTTTTGTTTGTTTTGTTTTGTTTCTTTTTTAATTTAGAAGACTTAAGTGTGCATATCTCTTATGTATAAAAATATTTTTGAAGCCTTCAAGATTGCCCTGTATCAGTGCAACAGACATCTAGGTTGTTATAAATGTACTTGAAATACGGAACTTCAGATAGCTTCAGTGTTACTTTCAAAGACTATCTGCTGCCAGAGTTGAAACGGAGTAGTCTTATTTCACTTAGACATATTATAGCAGCTCTACACATGATTTCCCAGGAATCCATGTAAGTATATAAGGTGTTTTTGTAATGAAGTTTGTTGTGGTTTCTATTTCTGATCAGTTCTGTTAACAGTAATGTTTACTGAACTGTGATGATAACATACAGATTTATTAATTTCTGGTTCCGGTTACATGTATCTTGCAGTATGGTATGGAATTTGTCATGCTCCAGGGCAGAATTAAAAGGAGAAAAGAAAGAGCAAACAGTTAAAACAAGGGAACAGTAACACTGTAAAACCTGAGTAACAATGGCATTTGATAAGGATGGGTCATTTAGAAAGCTGAAGTCTCTTGAATGTATCATAATACTTTGTTTAAAACCCTGTTAGCTGTGGAAATACTATACTATTCAGATGCTCATTTTATTTTCTTCCATTTCTTGTAATTACTTTTTTTTTTTTTAATATCTGTTTTAGCAAACTGTTGGGCAGAAACTGTTGTCTTTTTATGTTGTCTTTTTATATTTTCATCAGTATAAAGGCATTGCAGTTAAAATAGTCTGATTTGCAGGGAAGAACAACTACCCTCACCTCCCACATATATGTATATATACACACATATGCAGTCTGCATGTGTGTATATATCTACATGTATGTATAATATTCATCTGAGCTCTTGCAGTTTTTGAGAAGTGAAAGCATTTCAGTGTGTATTGCTCATCTGGAGAGCACTACAAGCACTGTTCCAACTGTAGCCTAGGATTAAAAGGTTGAAGTAGCTGCATCTGAATCCCCTCTCTTGCCATGTCTCTGAGAATTCAAGAGTCTGATTTGTAAATAAAGGGTACAATAAATAATGGAAGTAGTAGTTAGTGACCACTAAATTGGAAGACTAGTAAGCTGTAGTAATATCAGGATTGTAGTGGAGATCTGTAATTTGGCCACATTCTGTGGAAGGTTTAGGTGTTCCTTTTAAGTCTTTGTTTGCTTTCTTGCTTTATGACTGAAAAAGAAAAAAAAATAGGAAGGTTATGCTCTCTTGAGACTTTTTTGGTCTAAAGTTCTAAACTGATGAATGCAAATATATAGTGGTGTATATTTTACTTTGGGAAAAGAAGTTTAAAAATACAACCGCAAGGGACAGGAAAAATAGTTTTTATAAACTACATGATCAATCTTTTTGAGGACATCTATAGAAAAATCTCAGCTCTGAAAAAGCATTTCACAAGTGAGAGCACATCTGGATAAACTAGTTTACAACCCTCGTGGATGTTCTATTTTGAAATATGACTTATATTAACTAAAATGCTGTAGTTCTAAGAAAAAAAATCCTTATCAGATGTCACATTTTAAAGAAATTATAGGTAGGATGCATGTGTATGCATGTGTTAGTATGAAAAGTAATTAGATTGTTACATACCTCTGTTTTTGTAAGATGGCATAGAAATAATTAAGGAATATCTGGGTTTCATAAATCCCTCCTTATCCTGGAATTCTGTTGTCTTCATGCTTATATGAATTTGAGGTAGAGTATTTGTCAAGAGTCTTATAATTGGGACTATTTAGTAATCACTTTTGTACTCAGTGATGCCATTAAACAATATAGAAGCAAGTACTTGTTTGTAAAAGTTTGTTGCCAGCCAACAGTTGTGAATGTTTTACCTGATATTGCAAGAGATGGGCAACTATTGCTGTAGCATCTCTTTTTCTTCCTTTGATTGGGGGAGGGGAATGTAAATACAGTGGTGTGTCTTTGCTGTTCCATCTGTGTTACTTTACACTATTAAGTAGGCAGAAAAATTAACCACTCCACTCTCTAATTTGTAGTTCCTTATGTGGTGAGTACACTGAAAAATACTTGAAGTTTGTGCTTCTAAAATTAATATTTTTTAGTCAATGAGTAAGAAAAGAAGCATATGCAAATTATCTAAAAAATCTAGTTGAACTTCTATATTAGCTTTAAGTGTTGGGTTTTCTTTTTTTCTATACCTTTTCATAAAAAGGATAGATTTTAGAAATTGTTATGTTATAAATCAGATAATATCAGGGATTGAGATTTCACTCTGAAGTCTTACTGAATCAGTGCTGGTGTGACACCATTGTAGGTCTTTCTATGATAAAATTAGGTGCACTTTGATATTTTGTATTTTGACACCAGTACTGGCCCCTTTTTGTCCCAGCTGTTTTTTCCTGCTGCCAGACTGCAGTGCCTCTGTAGTGGACCAGATTAGAAAAACGCTACTGGATACAAGACCCTCTATGTGTCTGTGGGACCAGATGAGTATATGAGTCTATGCTACCAGATGAGATGCATCCCAGAGTCCAGAGGGAATTAGCTGATCTAGTTGCCAAGCTACTCTCCATGATTTTTGAAAAGTCTTGTCATTCAGGTGAAATCCCTTGGGACTGGAAGAAGGGAAATATTACACCCATTCTTAGAAATGGTAGAAAGGAGGGTCCTGGGAACTACTGACCTGTCAGCCTCACCTTTGTGCCTGGGAAGATCATGGAAGAGATCCTCCTAGAAGCTCTGTAAGGCACATGGACAATAGGGAGGTGATCCAAGACAGCCAGTGTGGCTTTACCAATGCAAATCCTGCCTGACCAGGACTTGGGAGTACTGTCAGCCCAGAAGGCCATTCGCATCCCGGGCTACATCAAAAGAGGTGTGGTCAGCAGATCAAGAGAGGTGATTCTGCCACTCTGCTGTGCTCTGGTGTACAGTACCTGGAGTACTGCATCCAACTCTGGAGTCATCAACACAAGAAGGAGGTGGATCTGATGGAGTAGGTCCAGAGGAGGGACACAAAAATGATCAGAGGGCTGAAGCACCTCTCCTCGGAAAAAAGGCTGAGAGAGTTGGGGTTGTTCAGTCTGGAGAAGAGAATGCTCCAGGAAGACCTTATAGCATCCTTCCAGTACCTGAAGGGGGCCTACAGAAAGCTGGGGAGGGGCTGTTTACGAGAGCATGTAGCAGTAGGATTTAGGGCAATGGTATTAAACCAGAGAAACGTTAGGAGGAGGTTCTTTACTATGAAGGAGGTGGAACACTGGAACAGGTTGCCCAGGGAGGTGGTGGAGGCCCCATCCCTGGAGACATTCAAGGTCAGGTTGGATGGGGTTCTGAGCAACCTGATCTAGTTGAGGATGACCTTGCTTGCTACAGGGGGCTGGACTAGATGACCTTTAGAGGTTCCTTCAAAGCTGGGTATTCTACGATTCTATGACCCGTTTTTCCACTTGAGTCAGATTCCCAGTACAGTTTGCTGCTCGACCGTGTAATATTAGCACTGTCTCAACCAAGTAGGCAGTGGTGGAAAGGATACAGGCTGCTTAAGCAGCACTGCTGCTGAGGAGAAATTCTTTCTCCACTGCAACTGTAGTTCTGCCTTTGCCAGGTTTGAAATTGGGTGAGAAACTTTGGTGATTTCAGTAAAGCTGCTTGTACATGCTTTCACACTTAAAGGATGGGTTCTTGCATCGTGTTGCAAATTTAGCATAAAAGTGAAACTAGTAATTCACAGTATATTCTTTTTAGAGGAACTAGTGCTTTTTACAACATGAAAAATAATTTTATACTCTACAAGAAAAATGATGGTAGAGTGTGTTTTGTTTTAGATGCATTTGTTTCATAAACATCTTGCAAGTATAGATCTAGAAACTATCATAGTCTTCTAGCTTAGCTGAGTACATTTAAAACTCATTTGGAGTACAAAGTGTAATACATGCTCTTAAGATGAATGTTGCATTGGTGAATTCTTGTATAAACTCAGTTTTGATTGTTCTTGTCTTTTTACCCTAATTTGGAAAGCAGTCTTGTACAGAAATGCCCTCTTCCCAAGGGTTAAACATTCCCTTTCTTAAGCATGGGGTATACCGACATATGAAGGTGACTGTGCTCATAGTTCTGTTGACTGTGCAAACTAAACTGAAAAGAGGTATATTATTTTTTTGTTACTGCATTCTGATTTTTAAAACCTAAAGATAATCTTGGTGTAGATGATGACTATTTCAGTGAAAATATTCAGCAAACATTTTTTTTCTTTGACACCAAAGCACTTAAACCTGGAGATAGGGATCTGTGACTTCTTTGGGAATGTGCTAAATGTGGTGCTCATCATGTTTTTTGCTAAGTACACAGGATATTGGCTAGCAGGTATAGAAACATACAGGTGAACATGAAAGTGGATGGATATGTTGGGTTTTCATGCTGAAACCATATCTCCTTTTAATTTTTTGTATGTGATTTTTCTGGGCGAACCTGAGGTGGTGTACTGAGTTCTGCTTTGTACACTGGATATACAAAATAGTCTGTTAAATTTTATTTCTTTTCATTTTTGTGAATTTTTTTTTTATATATGATATCTGTTGGTCCTAAGAAGAACAGCAGCAGTAAATATGTATGTATGTGTGTGTTTGGTTTTCACATGTATGTTAATTTGTGCATTTAAACAGATAGGATTTTACCTAGTAACAAAACACACTGTATGTGCTAGGTGCTAACAATGACTTTGCAATTGCCAACTGTGTCTTTCTGGGAACTAGTCTTGGAAGTTGACAATTGGTATCACACTGTAAGATTAAATAATTATTTTTAAATTCCAGTAGTACTGGTTGTATTTCACATTTTCTTATGCAGTATTTTAAACAATATGCCAAATCTGGTGTAGTCATTGAATCTTTTTCCCTGTTTGGCTTCTGCCAAGCAACTTCATTGGTTGCCCATGCATAATTTCAAGAATAGGCTGTTGAGATGCAGAGTAACAGCTTAAGAAATTGCTATTGTATAGATTTATATATATCCAGATCCATTATATTCCAGTATGTTAATAATCTAAATTAAATTGTGTATACCTCAGGATAATTTTCGTAGTAAACGAATACATTTTTTTTTACTTCTAAGTACTTATATTTCATGTTGCTAGCAACAGGCCTGCCTGCATTTTCCAAAGGTCAGTGACCTGAATTATGTTCATCTCTGACAACAGTGTGTAGATGTGAGAAATGCAGAGATTTCTCTGGTACTTCATGAATATGACTTTACAGAATAACCTTTTCACAGAAGAAGAACTGTAATAGCTTTCTTGTCATTAGTTTGCAAAAGGTGCCGTATTGAATCTTAGAATACTGTGATACTGAGTAAGGAAAATAAATCTATATACATAGTATTTTAATTAGTAAAATAGAAAATATTATAATTCAAACTCCTGGGTGTGAGTAGTGAAAATGTGGCCTTTCTTTAAAGGTATTTATGATAGTTACCTTTAACACTTTGCTAACTTTGCACTGGGTAGAATCTCTTTAACTCTAGATACTTCAATATATATTATCCAAACTAAATATGCAACATGTTATATGACAAGAACATGCTTAAGTTTATGAAATAATGTAGATTTTTTAAAAAAAATTAGTCTTGCTGTTCTGCTGTATCTAGATTAATTTGAGCTGGCTTTCTGCTGTGTTCATCCATAATAACATTGTCCCCATTTGCAAAAACTCACAATCTGATTGGTATCTAGGCAAATACAAGAAAGATACATGGGAAATGATGATGAATCCTCTTCAGTGAGATGTTAGTAATGTTTTTTGCACTTTTTAACTTTTATGTTTTTACAAGTGTGGTTGCTCTGAAACCAACTTTGATTTATAGTGAATTTATTGACATAAATTGGGTTTGAGTGTTTTGAAGTAAGGAGTGGATGCTGTTAAGGAATACAGTGGAATAAAACATTAGTCCTCAAAGAGTGTAACAGGCAAACTAGGCTTCTGGTGTATGGAAAAGTGAGGGGCATGTGAAGGCTTTCTAGTTTTCACGGTTACTATCTTTATAATATGGTGGAGTATCACCTGGAATAAAAATGTGCTCAGCATCTTTGGCTTATCTAACTAAACATTTTGTAGTAGAACTGAACTCTACACTTGAAATTATTCATGAGTGTGGAGAGGCTTTTGATAGGTAATCCCATTATCTGTATTTTCAGGAGATCAGAGGAGCATTGTGGATATGAAAGATGGAGAGTAGAAAGCAACAGAAATTAAAATAGGAAATAAAAGCATGAAGTCAAGTTTTAACATGGTAGCTGCATACACAGTAGATTTCTAAGAACTGCTCTCTTTGTTTAAATGAAAGACTTCAGCTTTTATTCTTTTGTTTGCTATACCACTTTCAATAATTTGCTTTTCAACATCTTTCTTGTCATCTCTTCCTCCCTCTACTTTATTTTGAATTCACTTCTGTTACATACCAGTAAGTAAATCAGACTGGATTCTTGAAGCCCAGTAAATGTTATTACTAAGGGAATTCTTCTAGTAATGATCTTTCAGACTGTGTGATGATGTGGTGAGCGGGATTTGTTCTTGGCTCCTCTTGCCATTAATTTGTTACCTAACCAGGAAGCCCTTGTACAGGCTGTGGGAAAGGCCTTTTGGTTTTAAGAACTATGCAATGCAGAGGCACAACAGAAGATACTTAGTTACTGAGCTTAATGTGTTGCCCTTGCAGCTATTATGTCATTTTGTTGTATCTATTTAAAAAAAAAAAAAAAAAAGTTTAAAATGTTACCCTCTTATGTTGTGTGTCCCTGATGCTGTTACCATCACAGTAACTCATTCCAGTTGTCTTTGTTTTCTTCTAATGTTTTAAAATTACTTTATGTTGTAGATACCTTAGACTTACGCTGCTACAATAGACACCTGCCTTTCCACTCTTGAGTCTTAATTTTACACTAGTTGTACATGGTTCTTCAGAATGTGGTAATTGTTGAAGACTTGTAAGGAGACTGAAGAAACACACTGGTTTGTGGTGGTTATGTTTTGCTGGTTAGCCATGAGGTGGGTTATGGTATTGATTCCATGTTAAGAAATTCTTAATGAATTTATAGTTACATGAGCAGCTCTTCCTTATTGTCAGTAGCTCTAATACTCTAAAATAACTCGGGTCTGTAAATTAGGATAAATTTACATCTGCCGAATATACCTTTCCAGTTTGTTTTGTTCTTTCTTTGTGAATTCTGTGAAGATAAATACTTTTTTCAGAGTTAGTATTGTAAGTGATTTTAAAATACTCTAGTTTAATTTCCAATAGGCAAAAAGCATAGCTTCTCATATGTATGACATTGCTTTGCTGTGTGATATAAAGGTCTGTAGCTATAGCACGGTAGTCTCTGTGTTTATTGGATAGTATGTTCTTACTAAATCATTTCCGCTTCTTACGGTGCGGAATAGAGTTGGCAGCCTGTTTCCCGTGACAGTGCTATATATTGCTAGCATTGCAGTCAGTTTGATACATCAGGCTGTTGCAAAGCGCTGAAGATGTGCTAATGTGTTGCTTTTAGAGCTTACCATCCCCATTGTAGAACTGGGAGAAGACAATGTAGGAATGCTCTACAATCTATTTTGGCTGAAAATCATCTCGCTTTGCTCAAACTATGTTTGTTGGTAGTCTGAACTAATCTGGTTTAGTGGTGAAACAGGCCTTGTACTTATCCAAATGAGAGGTGATCCTTGCTGTATTTGAGCTACAAGGTGGTAAAGGAAAAAGAGTGATGCCTTCAGTCCTTGGCAGCTACTGCTGGAAAAGGTTCTCTGTAATCTTACTGTCCATAGATACTGCAGTTTATAAAATAAATAATTAAATCTTGGCCAGAGATAACTTTCAAAAATATTCTGTAGCCTTAAGACACCCATGCAGGCTGGACATGTCTGGTGCTTCAGGACTTTTAGTTAGTTTGTTTAAATTCAGGGACTTTTTAATGTAAAGAAGAAAACAGTTTGCTCCTCCTTGCTTTTTTCTTCTTGAATACAAGTGACCGTCTCTGCTGAATTTAGTGGGACTAAGCACAGTGCAAGACATTCTGTCTGTGTGATGTATACATTTAGCATACATACCAGACTGAATCTTTTATCCAAACTGAAGAGATTGCAGCAATTGAAGCGATGCAGCAGTGACATTTTAAGTCTCTGTGGAACTTCAGCAGAAAAAAATTAAGGCTGTTTATTCATATTGTGGGATGTCCAGTTTTTGTTCGCTCCCTCTGTCTTTTGGAGGCATGATAGCAAGAATTCACCTGCTTATAAAATAACAATAGAACCAACAGCAGCATATGGTCCTACATGTATCAAAAAAGTAAATCTTGTCTTCTTTCCATCCCCTTTTGTGCATGTGTGTCTGTGTATGTACATATGTCATATTTCTGTGGCACAAGAAACCCTACCGGTGACAGAAGAGCTAGCTGGGCTTAGGGTACGTGCAAGTGCTTAAAGAGGCATTGTTGATGAAGTAGTGAATGGCAGTGTTTTCTACTCAAATTGTAGTATATAAGTGCATTTTGGACCAGACACACTTTATTGGAGTTACATATATCAGGAGGTGTTTAAATAACAATAATTAGACTCTACAATTTGTGCTGTTCAGTAATGTGCAGAGGTTCTCCAAAATTTGGAGTATTTTGTAAGTGGTTTTGATATTTTCACAGGCTGTAGAGTACCAGTGGTATTTTGTTAGAGATCAAGTGAGAAGCAAATACTTTGACCAGGGGTTGGTCAGTTGTTGTTAGGGATTGTGTTTGGCTTGGTTTGTGTTTTTATTTTTTTCTTTGCATAATCCCAGTGTTCTTTTTAAATTTGATAGAGATTTCTTCCTAGAAACTCCTGTCTATGTATCTCTTAGTCTTGTAGAAAGTTACAATTTTATTTTTCGGAGTGTATTTTAATTTGGTGTAAGGTGAACCTAGTTCAGTTTCATGTGAGATATGAGGAAAAAATGGACTTGTACATTTATGGATTTATGTGCACTTACAGTTCTATAGTTTGTTGATTTGATAAAATCTGATAGAAGTCCAGTTGTGATTTATAAAGATTGTCCGGAGTTTCTGTAAAAATCCACATACTTAAAGGCTTTGCAAAGATGGATAACTCAGTAATTCCACTTTTGCAGGTTTGAGATCTTAATTTTTTTAACTGTTCAATGACCAGTTGAAATTTAAGTTAATCTCTGAATTTTTGACACTTTTTTTTCTAATAACGTGTGTCAGTGGAAGATAGTCTTTGCAATGTCTGTCTCTAGTTTTACTGTTGGAAAACTTCATTTTCTGTTGGAACTTATTTGGTTTAGCTTTGTGGTTATACTAGTAGAGCTAGGGTTGAACTAAGCACTATGTGGACCTAGTAGAATAGAGGTTTACATTTTCTTAAGTATCTTATTAGTCTGTATTTAATTTTTTTTTTTCCTTCATTTTGCAGTGTTGTTTGCTGCTGGACTCCCCCTGCCCCCCACACCCCTGCAGGATGATATGAGACTGGAAAGAAGACGATGCATACAGGTGATCTTATTTTTAGTGGCTTTTAGAAGGGAAAGTATTTTATGTTCTTGATCTACTTTTCATTTCTATTCCATTCTCTGTACCTCTAAAATTACGTTGTTGCAAACTTAGTAGAATATTTAAGAACCTGCAGAATTTTGAAATATTTTTTTTTTGCCCCTTGAAACTCTGCAGCTGTCCAGGAAGAAGATTATTTCCTAGAATGGAAGTATTGTTTCCAATGTTTTATGCAGAAAACCCCATTCTCTTTTAAAGATGCTAACTAAATGTACTGCTTTTAGTCTTGTTTGTCACTATCAGCTTTTAATGCCCTCCACTTGCCAACAGATGGTATGTCACCTGTTTAGTGACACACTATTTCAATCATTCATTAACTTTCTTTTAAAGAAGTGTTACGAACCCATCTGAAAATGAGTGTAGCAAATTAATAGCTAAGAATTCATGATGCTTTATCACATGCTGTCCAGTTACTCTATGATTTCTCAAGAGCTGACAAACAGGATCTTTGAACATCTCTGAAAGTCATTAGCCATTCTTAAAATGAATGTTTTAGGAAGTTCCATTTTTTTGCTAATCAAAATACTCTTAAGTGCCAAGTGTATCTGCAGATTAAATAGCTTATTTTACCAGTTTTGCTGGAAATATGGTTAACATTTTGACATGTAAAATCATGACCATCAGAAGTAGAATAAAAATTTAAGTTGTACAGGAGGAGTGGTATAGTTCGTTATACTCAAATGCCCTTATTTAAGCAAGGAACAGTTCTGAGATTGTTTTGAGGCCTATAACACTGAAGTACATAGAAAATGTTTGCTTGTTCAGCTTTAAAACCCATGAATCCTTGGGGCTGGAAAAAAAAGCTAGATAGATTTACGTATGCACGAAGATCATCTACTGATTGACAGTTTTCAGTTGCATCAGCTGTTCATGCATAAACAGCTTTAGAGGGTATATTTACATGGAGCATGTTGGATTATGACCAAGATGCTGTAAGTGGATATTTCATTTTTTGAGAACTAAACATTTGTTCATTTCAGTTGAATGTTTTAGGTTCTGTTTTGATAGGTCAAGTAAAACTGCGTCTGAAGAATTCTAAAATTAGGAGAAAGGGAAAAAAAAAATCCCAAGAATCTTTAAATAGAGACTGGTTGTATCAAAAATACCCACAATATCATATCAATACACTGCTGACAAGGATCAGC
>JANHGN010010176.1:8944-19643 GCA_024605025.1 Megaceryle maxima | reverse complement strand
TAAAAAATATATTAAAAAATATAAATCCGGAGGAATAGCATTTACAATATCAAAATGAGTCTTTTCAAGTCCCATCAAATTTGTGGAGCTCTGTCTAGTAGGCAGTCATTGTAACTGATAACACTGTAGGTCGTTTGCTTGTTGTGGTGTAGATGAAAATATAGCTCAAGTTAAATACTGAGAAAATGTTTTGAAAACTTTGAAAATACTCATCCCACAAATGAAAAGGAGAGATAATATTATGAAATAGTACTGCATGTATCTTACACTGTTGGAGAAAGTAAGATTCATACTGTAATACACTAGTCTGATTTAAAACATAATTTAATCATTTTCAGGTTTGGTCAGGATTTCTGATTATGGTGAGCTTGTAGGATTATGACTTTAAAGAGTAGAACCTTAACACAAGATTTTGAATTTTAAGTAGTAATTCTGTCTTCTAAAGCCCATATTCTTCATTTAGAAGTCCCATGATAAATACAAAGAACAAAACAGTGGTACCTTGACAAGGACTGTCAGGCTTCTGGTGTGTCGTATAAGTTGGAAGTTAGACAAGCAAGGTTTATTTGCAGTTTTCTGTTTATTGGGAGAGATGATATTAGTATGCTGAGGTTTTGAGAATAAACACAATTTGCATGCCTAAAAATGTACTGTAATTCTTTTGTAAAGTGGTAATGGCAAGAGTCACGTGATGACTCTGCTGATATACTTCTCAAGATTGAAGTAGCTTATGAGAGCTCAGGCCAGAAGTTGAAAGGTTTTGTGGTTATCGAGAATGGTTCTTTTGCTTTTACCCTCAGAAGCAAAGCTCAGTTGAGACTGATCAGAGATGCCTGGTAATCTCTAAACTACCTTTGGCTAAAGGATTAAAGCTTCTGTAGGGTAAATAAATTCTTTGTTAAGACAAGCATCCCTTCTTTTCACTGGAAACTGACCTGCTCTAAAACCCTAATATTAACCACAGCACAACTGGGGGAAATGGTCCTCTTGAGGAAAAGGATTTTTTCATGTTTTATTCTTTTTTCTTGGAATATTTGAATTTTAGATCACCACTTAAGCTGAAACCACAGAAATTTATTAAGGTCCACTGCTTTACCAAAAAAAGGGAAAAACTGAAAATACAAATAAATGGTGATAGTGAATCTCATTTTCCAATTTGACTAACCAGGAAAACAAATTTGCAGCATGTCTGACTTCTCTTTTTGCTGTGGTGTTAGCACCTATGATATGTAGGACACATAGACAGAAGGACACTTTGATATACTGTTTGGAGAACTGAAAGATTTTTAACAATTGCTTTATGTTGTTCTTGTTAACTTGCACATTTTAGAGGATCTGTACTGCTTTTTTGTGAAACACTGCAAAAAGCTCATTATAGGAAAAGCTAAATTTATATTTCAGATATGCTAATGCATTACAAGTGCATGTTGTTAGAACCAAGTTAATGCCTTAGACTGTGTTTTTGATTAAAAAGTATTTCCAGGATTTGAATATTTATTTTTTACTTTTTTGTACTTTGAAAGTCTGTTTCCCCAGGACATTTTGTGAAAGAAGGAACCATAAATGCCAATGCTATTACTACCATTATGGTTGTAGTTATTACACAAATAATCATACTAGCTAGTGTTTACTTTTTTTATGGTATAATAGCATCAAATTTGGGATTGTGCTCTGTACTTACAAGCAAGGATTCATTTTGTGTTTAAAAGTTGTTATGTTTTTGAAGTGACAACTAGGTATTGTCCTGCACCTGCTAAGCAGAGTATAACTGTGTGGTTGGTTGTTATTTTTTTTTTCCTCCTCTTGTGGAGGCTACCTTATAAAAATGGATTGGATTTATAACAAATAACTTTCTTGTTCTGGCTTTGATTTTCCTAGTTAGCTGCAGCCTATGAATATGTAACTGAAAATAATTAGTTGTCTGATCTTTAAGCTTTTGAAGAGTTTACACCTTCTTGTATTTTCTTAACCTTTTGTAAGAGCACAACTCCTATCTCAATTGAGAGTATAAGGGACCAGTATAGATCTTCTAAAGAAAAAGTACGAGTTCCATAAGGATTCATTCCTTAGCATCACAGGCTGATCCTCTAAGAGGAGATTAACTGGTGACAGTTACTGTTGAAGTATTGCTCTTGGAAGCAGAAGGGAAGGAAAAAGAGTCTGCGTATTCTGAACTGCTTTTTGATGATGATGCACTTTATATTAAAACACAACAGATATCTCTTCCTGATTTAGATCTCCCATGAGACCATTGAACAACATTGTTTGGGACATTTCTGCATACTAAGGGCAGCATGGAAACAGCGTAAATGTTATCAGCTATGTATGTCTTAAGTAGATGTACGTACTATAGAAATATTATAGTATTTTTTGTCCAGTTCTTATGCCTGTATAAACTGATCCAGAGGTTTGATCATGTAAATCATTAAATGAAGTGTAGGGTGGTTATTTTATTTTATCTTTAATCATGCAATAGAATTTATCATGTATTAATTTTTTTTTAATACATTCACATTTTCATGGGTAGATTTCAATGTAGAAAACAGATCAAAATAAGAGTTATATCAAATTACTCTCTTACTCGTGAAAATAGATGGAATGCACTAGAGAGGCTGAAGAACCAAGCAAGTAGTATTTATACTATGAAATTGGTATATTCAAGTTTGATACATTTCAATACTACTCAGTAAGAATAGTTCAAGAACAATGTATAGATCTTTTCCCCCCCTCCTCCCGGCTCTGCTGCACTGATTATTAAAAAATAATAAATGCAGTGTAAAGACTTTTTGGAAGTTCTTGGAGTGAGTTGAGTTTATAGTCTTGAAAACTGTGTGTTAGTTTCATGTAAGAGTACAATGAAAATTTAGAATTGGGCCATATAGCTCATGTTTTATATTCCTAATATTTTAGCTATTGATCTCATTGAGCCTATACTTATTTTGACAGATACTTTTATATGCGTTGGTAGTAAAAAAAAAAAAAATCCAAAAAATCAAATGAACCAAAACATGTCCAGTTTTGATGCTCCTTATTTTGAAGTTAATTTGTGTTATGTTATACCAGATCTACTGATATATCTTTGAACTAGTTTGTTGAGAGCTACTTCAAGTTTTAGCAGGGAATTCCAGGAATTTACTGGGCATCACCTTTTTTATCACTTACCTGTATCTGCTTATGGAAGTGATGACTGTACTATCTGTGGCTTCTCTTAAGTAATTGTGTATCTGGAGTGTCTTCTGTGAGGTGCATGTTGTTGGCATGAAACCAGAACTGGGTTGTAAAGGAGCAATTGTTCAGCCCGTGTGCTGATTCCATACTGAAATGTCTTTTGAGCTGGTTCTGGTTTTGATTATGGTTGGTGACTTTCATTCTACTTAGACTGACTCTGTCAATAACTTGTTCCCGTATTTGACTATCATTACAGGTAGTTTTTGTTGGATATTCAGGTCTTGGCTGGGCAAATAAACAGAAGTTTAACATAAACAGAAGATAGCAAGAAAATAACATAAGAGATAGGGTTACTCATTAGGAGTGGAAGGTTTAAATGTAGATAGCTAATGAGCACTTTGCATGAATAAGAACGCTTTTAGGGTTAACCACTGCTTTTACATCGGTAACTCCCTTTGCAGGAGTTGTCTTTCTGCCTGTTAATTTTTTTGTCAGCAGTTGTGAGAAAGCAGTCAGGAATGAGTTGAACATAGTTGCTTACTGAAGGGCAACAGTTATCATACCGAAAGTGGAAGTTCTGCTTTTCAGAGATGGAGTCATTGACCTCAATGAGTGATAACCTTGAAGTCAAGAGACTAGATTAATGCTCTACTTTCTGTATTTGAGATCAGAAATGTGAAAACCTGGACAGCTAAAGTTAGATTCGTGCATCCATATTTAAAAAGAAGTTGCCTATTTAAAAGATATTGTTTTCTTTTTTTTTTCTTTTTTTTTTTTTTTTAATTCTTCCCCCTTCTCCAAAATTGCTTAGTACCTGTGATAGTGAAAATGTAAGTTTTCAGCCTCAGCCCTCATCTAAAAGGAAACAAATGACAAAAATCCTGTTCAGGTTTTGGCATGGAAGTATAGCCTGGTGGAGAATGCTACTTTTCTTATTCAGGAACAGACTGAAGCATCTAAACCAGAAAATGTTGAGAGGCTTCTGCTTTATTTAATTTGCTTCCTCCTAAGAGCAGCTTTATTCCTCATAAGAGAGAGAGGTGAGAATTCCTATAGAAAGCCCTGTCTAGGGCTTTTTCCTGTCTGGAAGTTTCATTTGTGTTTTGCACCAGGAATAACTGAAATAGTCTTTCTTAGGCCGTTCATAAGAGCACTCAGTGGGGCTCACAGGGACATTGGGTGGCATTGGTCAACAGTAGCTTGTTTCTTCAGGAGGGCAGGAAGATGGTGGGGGACACAGAGCTCCAGCCACTGCAGCCAAGTCTCTCTCTCCTGTGTTGGCAAAGTTGAGATGCTGTCGGCTCAGGGGACCATCAAGACAGGAGATCAGAGGAGCTTTGTGCTTTCAAAAGCATTACTTTGTTCTATAATGCTTGACATAAAAGTATCGGTATATAGTTTGAATATTTTGGAAAGTAATTTCTGCTAAGCTTGTACCCTGATTTATGTGGTCCTCTTTAAAAAACTTTGAGATAATTTTCAATAAAGTATTAAGTGATGAGGACATTTCTTTTTAATGAAGAGTAGAGCTCCAACAGTTCTGTAGTGAGGCTGAAATGTATTTCTGTTACCAAACAGAGACTAACTTAGACCTGAGAAAAATGTGACAAAAACATTAAGATTAAGGATTACGATCTTAAATATTATAAAAATAATAATAATAAAAAATATTACACGTTTCCAAAAGCATTGGTCAGCCCATGGAGAATGACCAAGGTCTTGCAGTGAACATAACACTACAAATATAGAGTCTTTCTGAGAGCCCTTAAAGTCATCAAATGAGCAGCTCTAATGAAAAAGCCCCTGTGGTGTCAGAGTGTTCAGTCTGTGAATGAAAAGTAAAGGTTCTCTTGGGTAATGCAGTAATAGGATGGCTAGACTGCATTTAGAGCTGCTGATATAGGCTCGGCATTGTGCTATATCATGTTGACTTACTGGTTCAGGTGTTTGTGAGTGTGTTACTGTCTTATGCCTCATATTGTATAGCAGACAGCTTTTTTTTTGTTTTGTTTTGTTCTGTTCTGTGTGCTTTTATTGGCAGACTGCGTTCACAGAGTGATACCATTTGCCTGAGTTGGGAGATTTTTTGAGTGTTGGGAGTGGGGATAAGCTTTGAAGTGAATCTTAGCCCTGTGCTTCTTGGATTAAGGCCACTGGTTTGTATCTAGAGGAAGCTTCTTCCCTTGAACTCAGCAACAGGCAACACTAGTTGAGTAGCTTGCCCTTTTAGAGCTTTTTAAGAATCACATTTTAAGTCTTGCATTCCTAAAGTACATCCTAGGGTGCAAATTTTTTCTTGCACACAGAAATAGCTTTACTTGGATTTGCTGTCTGTGGAGACACAATACCCTAAATTCATCAGTTTTGACCAGCTTTGGCATTAAACAAGCTTAATAGAAACTTAACTTACACATGCACCATTTTAGTTCCCGAGCATATCCTATGGAGAATCCATAAGCAGAGGAATAAATGTTTGTAGGAGGCATCCTGGTTTTTGAATCATGCAGTCAGATGTAAATGACCTCTCCCACCACTGCTGGACAGTTACATTCTCTTGGGGTTAGGTTTTAAGATACAGAGGGAGAGGCCATATGGGATGGCTCTCTTGACAGCCAGTCCTGAGTACTTGATCGTTCTGGTAGGAATTTTGTCGATAGTATTTTATCAGGTAGGTGGGGTGCAAGAACTATACAAATATTGTTCATAAATCTTGCTGAAACTGGACATTATGTCTTAAACACTGTTACTTCTCTGGTTCTAGTCAGCCTGCTCTTCCCTATTCAGTTCAGTTTATCCTGTGATATATAGCTTTTAATATGTTTATGTTAAGTGCTGTTCCAGACAGTGGTGGCCACATGTTAGCCTAACTGGTGTGCCAAGCCAGTTTATTACCAGCTTGTCAAAGCAACATACTATACACTAAGATTTGATGATGGAGTTTTTTGCCTAGTTGCATGTAAAGGAGTATGTGTTCCTCTCACCAGGTTTTACAATAGTTTCTATGTCTTAATATGCAGTCAGCTATCCATGCTTGCTAGCTTGGGTATTTCCTTGAGATAACTTAAGGACATACTTGTGAGCCATTTTATGTCACTAGATGCAGTTCAGACATAATCTAAGTGGGTCTGGTTAAAACCGTCTGTACTAAGGAACAAAATTAATCTTGGGAAATGTCGTAAAACTGAGAATGTTTCAGTTTTCAGATTTTCATCTTGACACTCTATTCTCAAAAACACGTATTTGCTGATAAGCTGTTATGGACAATGATAAGATTAGAGGGCAAGAAACAATCATTTGTTTTTATGAATGGTGGTGAGACATCAAATTTGCAGTTTTGACCTTTCAATTATCTTGGCAATGGTGGGTAATAAACAGCACAACATATATTGATCAATCAAAGTGACATTCTGAAACTGTGTTTCTGAGGACCAGCACTTCATTGATACTTAAATCTAACTCCTGTTGACATTTTGTTAAGTGCCTAAATATCTTTGAAGATCTAGGTTTTAGTATATTGCAGATAGAGACAGCTGTTGAACATGTTTTCTATAAAGGTGGAACAGGTGGCAGCAGCTTTGTTCCAGACATAGAGGAGTTGATTTGTTCTTGATTTCCTTCTTCCCCATGGAAATCTATTGATGTCTGAGTTTTACTAACAGATTGGTTATTATGGGTCCCTTAAACTGAGGACACAAACATAGCATTAAGTCCTGTTTGTCCTGGTTAGTTCTGGTGCTTCTAACTGGTTTCTTTCTTTGCACACACTGACTTCTATTTCATTGTCTTACTGAACCCAATTTATGTGTGAACTGAGAATCCAACCTAATGTTCAGTACACCACCCAGCACTGTTACCTTGTCTCACATTGTCCTTACTAACATCACAGAGAATTTTAAGATGCATGCATCTTGCCTATTTGAGGTCAGTATCTTGGAGTGAACTTGCCACTTGTTTGCGCTGCCTCTGCAACGTAATGTGGAGAGATTGTTAGATATGGTCTGCCAGGAAACAAAGTAGAAAAAGTGTATTTGCAAAGGTTGGTGAAGTTGATTTCATCCTTACCTGGTTTGTGGACACAAGTGATGTTTTACCTGCTTATGTAGGCAGTATAGAATAGAGAAGAAACATTGTAATATTGTGATGATAGTTCTCCAGGGCTGTCTCACCGTTCCACAGGAAAAAATAACCATTTCTTGCAATACGTGAAGATCCCTGTACAGACAGCAAGGATTATAGAAGCCCAAGAAGTAAAATGAATACAACCATAGTTTAATGGAATCCTTTTTTAAATGCTGGCTTATTTGTAGTAGAACTTCCATCCATCTTCATGGATGGTTCCTCCAAGGTTACGGAATATGTCTAGATGGCTTGAACTGAGACCGCAAGATATTATATATTAGTAAAAGTACATATTATTTCACCTGTCACATTAATATGACTTCTGAGTTGCTAATAATGTCTCTCAGAAGTAGATCAGATCCTTCTCTTTGAGTTGGATTGAGTGTAAAACCGGTAAATCATATCTTCATGTAGGTATGGAATATTGGCTTACATATATTAGATCAGCTTATTACAAACTGTATTTTTTAAAAAATAGAAAAAAATATTTACCAAGTTTTGTACATTCCAGTAATAGGAGGCTTTGTGCTACCTTGGAATGAAAGGATGAGTTTGCCCTTTGAAATATTTAACTTTCTAAAGTTTATAAAAATATTGGTGAAGAGCAATGAACGTCCATCATACTTTAGTTTACAGCTTCTTTTTTCAATCTTTTTATGTTAAGATGATGCTTTAAGTGGACTATATGTTAACTCCTTAAAGACTGCAAAAAAGTAGTACTCAATTGATCTACTCCTGTTTCTTAAGTTACACAATTCTAAAACTTTTTCCTGTAGAATTAAGTAACCACTTTGCAGTGTTGAGTAACTCTTGGAGACTTACCTGAGTAAAATTATATTTTCATAACATACAGTTCAAGTGTATTTCTGGTGCTTATGTGGTATACAAAAAGCTAGTGTTTCTTTTAAGCTAAATGTTCGTATCTCTGGAGTTTTCTCTAAAATTCAGTTTTTCAAATTTGATACGTTGAGATGCTGATGGACAGCTTTGATTCTAGCCTTAAGTTTACTCTGATAATGGGAAAAAAATGGTAGTGTTATGTCCTTAAAATTAATTTATGAAGATCTTCTCATGTATATGTTTTGTACTTGGGGATCCTCAATATCAACTAATTGTTCCTGTGTACTGCCTTCTTGCTAGCGCATAGCAATCTTGCAAAGAAACAGATTTGGCAAGCCAAAATCTTCAAGCAAGCAATGCAGTTCTTAGGCAGTAGATTTTTGACGTCTTCCTCTTTGCACCCCAGTGTTGTATAAAAAGTGTATTTGCTATTGAACCTTTTCTGTTTTGCCATTTCCACTATTTGGAGGGAGACTTTCTCAAGATAGGTAGAAGACGCTATTCATAAAGTATGGCAAAATATTGCTGCAAGAGCAGACATAGTCAGAAGAGATTTAAGAATAAAATTTCCCAGAGAGAAAGGCCTGCTTCTCTGTTAGTAAATTGAATGTTCCCAGCCACTGAAGCTGATCACATGGAACAGCACACATCTGTGCTAGTTAACTGTCCTAGCCTGTAAAACTGGGTGGCTGCCTGAAAGCTGCCTATTGGGAAGGATTCCTGGAACATGCTGACTGCCACACATTCCCAGGAGTTACTGGGGAAGAGTGCTAGCTGGAACGGATGCTATGAATGCTCTAATGTTTTATGAACACAGTGGATAGTAGTTCTATGGAACCTTCCTCAGCCCAGCTAAATCTGTTAGTACACAGCTGCTAGTTCCATGTTTACTGAACTATTAAGCCTGTTGTTGTCTACTAGTCCTTAAAGGAATCCTTTTCTCTTTCCCTTTGGACTTACTGTTGTCTTGGAAGAAGATTGTTTTACCTTTTTTTTTTTGTGTGTGTGTATACATTCTATATATAAATAAATATATGTATATAACTTTTTTTTTTTCCTGACCTGGAGCTGCAGGAATATTTATTTGCTTCTTTCTAACTTAAAAAGCCCAAGAGAATTTTATGTTGCTTTCCTGTAGAATTTCTTCAAAAGTTCTCTTCTATCTTCTGAGAAATTGTATCTATAAAGTTGTTCTTGTCCTCTGGCTTAGGCTGAGTTTATGGACTTTATGGAACTTCATGACTTCTCTTCTTATGAAAAGAGGTTTTCCTCAGAAAAAGAGGCTGTTCCACAGCCAATCAATTGGCCAATTTTGAAGTGAGGATTCTGCAACTTCAGTTTAGAATGCTGCGTTAGGCTTTGTATTCCTACAAAGATACTGGCAGCAAAAGGCCTCAGGCAACAACTGTTTGAATCTTGAGAACGGCAAAAAGTAGTTCTTTTTTTGTTTGTTTGGTGGTTTGGTGTTTTTTTGTTTGTTTTTTTTTCTTTCTTTCTATGTTGGAGGCATGTGGAGCTCCAGGGGAAGGCAAGAAGCAAAACTACTTTTTTTTTTTTTTTTTTTTTCCCTTGGGAGAAATCCAGACTCTATAGGCTGCCATCCAAATGCAAAAATTCTGACACTCTCTGTTAAGAAAAAGTGCCACCGAAACACAGCTAGCTGAATACTCCACTTTTTCAATAGATGGCAGTTTCCTTAAATAGAATTTGGGAGCTAACTTTGTCTAGAGCAATGATTTGGGTTAAAAACACTGCCAGATCTATAGTGACGTCTTTTTACTTGAAGTCTTTCACTCTGGCTACAGGTATTCACTCAGATGCATGTAAACACTCAATGTATGTTAAGATAGCTGAGGAATAATTTGTGTTCTGTAACCTGATAATCTATAGCTTATATAAGATGAATGAAAAACCTACCATTTTTTTCAGGGAGGAGGGGAAGGGGTTGGTAGAGAAGGGAACGGAGTTCTTGCTTTGCACAAATACACTTGTGCATGATTTACAGCTTAGTTATAGTTTAAAAGTATTTTAAAAGAATTTTATTGTTTTACTTTGTAACACACTTTTTTCAAAGTTCTGAATTTATTAGCAGTATATTTTTGCCATCAAAAATCCACATTATCCTCAATAACAGATTAGCAGTAGCTTCATCTCTCCAAGAAGCTGCAGTAAACCATTAGGAAGATGGTTAATCTCCCTCTTATCTAAGCTTTTTGATCAATTTAGAGAAAAGTGAATTGGTGTCTTATGAGCAAGTCTATGTAGCAGGCCACTTAAAGTGATTTGGTCTCCTTTCAAGATTAGCTTCATGGTTATTTATCTAATGAATCAGCTGAATTTCATCAAAGGCCAGGTAATTAGATAGGTATTGCACATTTGGATTAATGGGACCTCTGTCACAGGTCTGTCTTTTTTGTCTTTTCCATATTCAAAGATAGGAACTATTTGCAAGAGTTGATCAGTTTTTGAAAATAAGAAATGCTTTAGAAAGTCATTAGAAGTGTCTGTGTAAGATGCTCCATGAAGAAGCATCAATATACCAATTTTTGAAGAGCCAGGGAGTCTTTTTTTT
>JANHGN010010172.1:0-43206 GCA_024605025.1 Megaceryle maxima | reverse complement strand
AAATCATTTCCACTTTCCTTTTGTATTCCAAATTATTTTAAAAAAAATTTGGTATAAGTATACATTTGTGTATACTTCCATTAAAAAAAAAAAAAAAAAAAAAAGGAAAAGAAAAACAAAAAAGTGCTTCCTGTAAGAAGAATAGCCATATTGTTATTTTATTCCTGCAAAATGAAACATGTAAAGAAAAACAGAAGATAGTTTTACTGCTAACTAAGCGCTAGATGTTCCCTTTACTTGGACAGATATGAAGAGAATAATGTCATCACTCATGGAGGATACATTCTCTACCTAAAATACTTGCTTCAGAGAAATTCACATTGGTATAAATTATAAACATGCCCTGGGAAGCCAGAGTATTCATGAAGGGTGGATTTTGCTTTTAGGTTCACATATGGCCAAAGAGAAATTCAGTATAAATGGAAAATAATTCATTTTGTTTCCATTTAATAGACCTGAAGAATTATTTTAAGCATAGCCTTAAAACAAAGACATAATGTGTCAGCATTTTAATAGAGCTGTGTGGTTTTTTCATGGATATTGCACCTTGGATGTGTCCTGATATCCTGCACACCTTCCTATAAAGATGGCAAATCTCAGTGTGAACACTTATCATGAACAGATTTCTTTATTTCAGTACAGGACAATTTTTTACTGTTGTAATGATGTTTTCTGTATTATCAGTAATAGCTTATAAACGAATCAAGTCCACCTTTAAAGTGAAAAATGTAATAAATATTGCCTGCCACAGAAATAAACTAAAAGGAAACTGAATAAAACAGTCCTGCTGAGTCACAAGATAATCACTCTATATCTTCTGATTTTAACACAATTGCTCACTGGGTGGGGAAAGGAAAAAAAAAAAACAAACAGCTACAACCCCCAAAAAATTATTTATTTTTCCGAAACCTGGGAGAAAGTGGTAAGTTTTAAACCACTTCCTAAATTAAAACTAAAATAAAAATTAACTTTCAAATTTATGTGTCTTTTCCTTATCTTATTTAGCAGTTCCAAATATGTTTCCTTTTAATTCCTTGCAATGTGCTGTTATTGTGTTATTTTTACGGTGTCTTAGCTGGCTTATGCTTTGTAACCTGAATAAGAAGCATATGTGGACATATGTGATATTTAATAAATAAATTATATCTGTCTTCATTTATCCACTCTACCTTTGTTTTCAAATTACTATTCTGCAGAATAAGAGGATAGGGTGTGTGCAGCCAGTTCACAGTAAGTATTTGAGAAGGGATCCTTAATTTAGAATAGCTTCACTTGCATTAATATCTAACTTACTGCTATTTAAAAAAAAAAAAAAAAGTTTAAATGAAGCAAGAGTGAGTCTTTGGCAACTGAAAATGGTAACTCTCCATGAATAATTTACATAGGTTTTGTTCATGTTAATGAAACCTCTAACTTACCTCTATTTTGTTCAATTATTACAGAATTGCAAAGATTCAAAGACAATAGAAACTAAAGGAGAGGATCTGGATTCATTTTGTTGAGTACTGTTTGGCAGGTCAGAGGAGTTCAAGGTTATCTTTTTAGAAAATGTTACTACTCAGCTGCAGATTAGATTTGGGTACCGATTATGGGTGGAAAGACTGCATTATGATGCCAAGAAACACTGTCAGAAAGAGAGTAACAGGGCAGAACATCTCTGTGTATTCTGGGATTCAAAAACTGGGAGTGCTGTAAAGAAACAGGACAAACAGTTGGCATCTATACATACAATTTTCTTTTGAAATGGTCTGACATACTTTAGGCTATTCTGTAGCATACATATTACACCTTTAATTAGATTTCATTGTATTAAAAGCTAAACACTGAAGCAAATTAAAAGCATACACTGTTTCTTTTTGGATTAAATTTAGGAAAATATATCACTGGTAAATGGAGTAGCAATTTATTACTCCTTCTGTTTTTGCTAAAATGCTGTGAAGAGAATGCAGAACATGTGAAGAAACAAGATAATTTCTAGGCACATACTTTTGATGCAAATTTCAGATCCAGACATGATCTTATCAAGTTTCATTCACATGCTATACTAGTAATAGTTTTTCAATGGAAAAAAAAAGTGTCATCCACAGGCTATACTAGTAATAGTTTTTCAATGGAAAAAAATAGTTGCATCCTTTGTGCCTACAGAACACCCCTAAAAATACAAATGAAGTGTCATAATGACTCAAAAATCAGTACATCATATCAATAAAATCTAAATGTATTCTGGTTTTTTTTACATGTACATTTAAAAATCACATTTACTTTTTTTTTAAGGTATTAAAATGTAACTTTTGAAAACTTGGGTGGTAGATAAGCCTGGACACCCAGATTTGATTGTCAGTAGGAACAAAACCTAAAATAAATCTATTTTAATAGAGGTTACATGTTTAAACAGCGGGGATTTGGCACAGATGCTTTTGAATGTCAAAATCAAGTTTCTGGGTCATTTCCATTCCTCCTTTTATCTTCTGCCACATTGATCAGAATAAAAAATTATCAGGAGGACTCAGTGCTATATAGGTCTAAACACAAATGAGACAAGTGAAGACTAAAACAATTCTTCCAATTTCAGCTTTCCCAATGGCTTTATTCTTATTACTACAGGAATATTAAAAAGAAATAGGATGTTTTTAATGGATTGTCGGCAACATTGTTTTCATTAACAAAAGAGAACTCAATCAACTGCTCTGCCAAACTTCTCTGTCTGTTCTTTGATGGGCATGATAAATGATGCCAAGCATTGTCAGATCCTGCCAGATTAAATTAAAATGATAGGTGTTCAAAATCTTTTAGGACTAAGCCTAATGTAATTTTGATTGTATTTCTTCCTGAAAGAAAAAGAATAGTATAAAAGTAAGCAAGAAAGACAATAAAAGTTTAGAGATAAAGTAGATTAATGGAAACATTCTATCATTAAAAGTTTCTTTCCAAGGCAATGATAGAGATTGACTGAATCCAAAATATGCCTACTTACACATGAATGCCAGCACCAGTAAGAGCAAGATGGTAACTCACAATAACACCACAGAAACTAATTTTAAAGAAGGGACATAAAACTAAACCATGTTTGGTGAGTGTTTTAAAACACCCCAAAGTTTGTCTTCACCAACTGTGCTAAAGTTGTAAGATTCTGCCTTGGATTACCGTCAATCTTAACAATTAAGGATAAAATGCAAACCCATTTTTTAGGGGACAAGAGGTTAGTATTTACAGATACAGGGATAAACAGCATGACATATTCAATTAGTTTTAAAATGTAACATGCTTAAAAAGGCAAATTCCACTGAGCCTTTCAAAGTAGTAAATTTGTTCTTTATGCAGTCACAAACTAAACCCTCTAGGTTCAACATATTCACTCCCAAACTCTTCAAATTTAGAAGCTTTCCCTGCTGTCCCACTTCATTTTCAGAAGAGTAAGTATCCTTACAAATTTTAGTGTCAACAGTATATTGCCTGAATTTGCAGATGGTATCATCCAAATTGTAAAAAAACCCACAAACCATTGTTACCATAGTAATGATGTTTTCAAGTACAAATTTCAATTACAGAATTGCTGGTTTCACATGGCTGCTGTTCTTGACAATGAGAGAAAAGCTCTTGCCAAGTGGCGTACCCTGAAAGTGGTTTTTATACCAAATAAAACATTAACACAACGTGCAGGATTATATTTTGTTTAGAACTGAAGGTTGGCAGCAGCTTTATAACAAGTCTTCAGGAAGTATTGTATGATTTACCACTATTATATTTATTGGTGGTAGTCATGTGGGCCAGTGCTGGATAATATTGAAGACATTTATGAAATATTCCTTACCTTTCTAACTCTATTTTATGTCAGTAGTTCAGACAATTTACAACTGCTGTTATGTATACAATTGTATGGTGAAATGGAGCTTGTTTCAGGAGCTCCAGGTCTCAAGTCTCTTCCTATAGAGTATGTGTCTTTTTAATTTGCAGTGCTGCTGACACCGTATGCTTGATTAGGGACTAGTGTTGAAGATAATTCCGTAGGATAAAATGCTTGCTCTCTTAGCCATGTTGTTATATAAATTCTGTTGTGTGTTCATGCCAAGAGGGAACATGAGAGACATAAAATGTAGCTTGGCGCAAGTAGGAATACGTCTATTGCTTTTAGTAGAGTTGCATAAAAAAAGCCCTCTTGAGGCTTTGACCAACAGCAGTCATGAAATTAATATGGCAGTATGATGGGGGGTGTTATATATCCTCTGTTACTGATTATGTGACAAATCACTGTTTTGTTTTATGCTAGAACTGAGGCCTTTGTAGGTAAAGAGAACAGTCCCATAGCTGGACTGAACTGCAGGATTTCCAACATCTGCTCTAGTGAATTAAACAAAGACATTTTGAGAACTAGGGGTGGTGGTGCTAGGGGCTAAAAGAGGAGTATGTTTTAACACAGATGTAATATAGATTATTCTACAACATGCTCTTTAGTGACAGAAGAGATCAATTATAGCTAAATTGAGATGTGATAGAAGGAGATTTAGTGATATGAGGAAGCTTAAATTAATCCCTCCTAAGGTAATATCGATAAACATTACTTGTTGGTGTCGTTAGTCTAGTGCTTTCAGCAGTCTGTGACAAAGACAAGAGTACTGCATTGTGTGAAAAGAAGGAAAGAGTTCATCGGCAACTGAAACCAGTTCACCAGGTTCTCAAGATCTAGGAAAAGAATCAACAATAATAAAACCCAAAATTCTGATTGGCCTCAAGGACCAAATGTTTGATGTCTTGTCTGATTGCCCTTGAACTCAATGCCTTGCTTTCATTCAAGACCAAACCAGAGTGGTGTGCCACAGCACAAGCACCTCTAAGTGAGACTCTCCTTGGATACCCTCCACATGGTGGTATAGCTGAGGTTCAAGCCCACCCAAACCCACAACCATGCCTAGGGGACTGCCTGGGTAGCCTAAACAGTGACAAACATCAGCTATCTTGGCATCTACCGGTACTTGGCTTCTTCACACACACTCCCTACCATGGAGGGTTTCCAGGTGACCCAGATCTGCCTAATGAGCCGTGATGATGTACCCTGAGCTGACTGGAGCCAATTGCTCATTGCCTGGCAAACCTCTTGCCCTAGGCATACCCATCCTCTTACCAGTACACCTCATCAGCCCAGGCTCTGGAGAGCTCCATTCCCTTGTCCTTCAATTTCTTTCCTCCAAGCTGAAGGTTGCTGGTAAGAAAAGGCTTGTCTGGCCTGACAAGAGCAGCCTTTTGTTTTCCTGTCCTCTGTTTTCTGTTTCCCTCCTGGTCCAGGATGTCTGTGATGGTGAGAAAAAAGCTGTTTGCAGGTCCCCATGGTGGGTCCCCAGCCACTGCAGCACAGGCAGCAACTGCTGCCACACCCAGTCCTCCTCCAAGAATGCCTCTATCTGCACCTTTGCTCCAGATGTCACTGGATGAGGGCTAAAACTTAAACCCACATATATTCTTTTATTTTTCCACAGGAAAAGAAACTACAGAAACTGTGCATCCTAGCCTATGTGATGAACCTTTCTACTTTTCACATATACCATGATTAAACACTTGTTCTAATAACACTATGGTTCAGTTCCTTATGCGATCTTCAAAGGTGAAACCCAAACTCCACCTAGCCCCCTAAAGTAAATGGAAATTTTCATTATTTGGTGGTACTCCATATAAAACACTTTGAATATGCGGGATTTTAATTTGATCTGACCCTAAAAGCCATCATACTAAAGCAGACCAAGGATTCATGTAGCTCCCCGCAGTGGCTGAAGGCTTCCTGGTTCTCAGTGGATTTTTCTTCCACTTGAATTGTCCCCTTGAACCTGCTCACTGTCTAGATAACCTGTCAGGGTGGCACTGAAATCTCCCTGTCAGCAGAATAAAAAGTGCCTTAATGAGAAAGGATAATTTTGAGAGAGAAAACAGAGGGAGAATGCAGAAATGATAGGTTGAGGAATATCAGATATTGCCTAGAAAACATCTGAAACTGCATTAACAAATAATGCTAATACAACTTCGGGGTAGATTGAGGAAAGGGAGGAAAGAAAGGACCTGCTGGTCATAAACTTCAGAGGAAGATCTAAAATTAGAAAAATCCTGTTTAAACAGCATCTTTGAAAATTATAAATTGAACTACCTTTTGAGGGCAGTTAAATACTAATCTCAGGGGACTGTGAGCAGAGCCTGACTGACTTCGAATGGCTAAAGCAACATTTTCTTGGAAGAAGCAATAAAGCTTGTATGCTGCTAGCTTACAGCCTCAGACAGGGAAAAAAAATCTATTTTAGCAATTAAGAACTGTATTGGAGCTATGAAATATAAAACAAAATAAATTTGTGAGCTCTTTGAAGATTTCTGTTAGCTCCTTTATATTTGCAAGAAACAGGTCTCCGGAGATAAAAGGTCAGATTGTGAAGACTAATATGTCCAGTTATTCAGCAGAATAAAAGGCCAGGTTAGACTGTCCTTTTGAAGTTAAGGAAATTCAAAAGTTATTTTAAAAATATGCCATCAGGGGAAACCTCGGGGCTTTTCCAATTCCCTTGTGATTTTTCTTTTTATATTTGCAGAGTATCCTGTGTAACACACTTAGCTTGGAGGACAAATTTGCCTTTCCATTATGATGGAGGCAAATTTTTTGCATTCCTATAATTCATAAACACATTATAAAATGTAGATATTATGGATGTACTTTTCTGTTTGTCTATGAGAGTATTTCCCATTACTACAATCACAAGAAACAGAAATTTAGTTTCTTCCTAGATGTTTTTTGAGACATTCTTCAGATTTGGTAGATGCAGTGAATTAGGTAAAAGTAGTGGATTAGGAAAAAAAAAGGTAGAAAGGAAACTGGGTATTGCATGGCTGAGGTCAGTTTTAAGGTGGGTTTATTTTTTTATTTTGAGAGACTGAAGCTACTAACTGCAATAAATTCAAAGCTAATTTATTTCTTTTGAATACTGTGATACATTCTTTCATCCAGACATACATTACACTGTTCTTGATCTCAAAAGATGCACCAAAACTGTTCCAATTACTGGTTTCCGCAGTGGAAGGCTTTGCCTTAGCAATCAAGCTCAGACTCCAGATTTACAGGCTTGTGAGCTTGCATAGTGGGTACCCACCTGTCAGTCATGCTGTCTGACAAAGCCATTTGGTAGAAGCTGTGTTTCCTGATCTTGCTTTCTCCCTGCCTCCTGAATTCTGCATTAAGACCTTGCTTCTGATCTTCAGCAGACTTTTGATTACAGTGTGATCTTGCCAGTGGTTTTGGATTTTCCAGATGCTACTCTCAGATTACCCTGATCATGGTACATGCATCTAGCTCCAAGCCCTGACTCTGTTGAGACTTAGTAGTTACATATGACTGCTCACATCCATCCATCCATCCAAGCTCAAATCTTGCATATGTTTTTATTAATATTCTTGCATTTCAGATAAACAGCAGAACTATTTTACTGGGGATATAAAGTTATTAGTGTAAAGTGTAAAGACTTCCACAAGGCACTAATGATAAGATCAATTACAGCTTTGCTTATGATGCAGGCACATTTTAATTATGTCACAGAATTTCAGAATAAACCACAGAAAGGTTGAGAATGGAAGGGACACCTAGAAGTCATCTTGTCCAGCACTCCTACTCAAACAGGGCCACCTAAAGCAGGCCACCAGGACCATGCTTTTGAACATCTCCAAGATGGAGACTCTGAAACCTCTCTGGGCAACCTGTGTCAGTGCTCTGTCACCCTCACAGTAAAACAAGTATTTCCTGATGTTCAGATGGAGCCTCCTGTGTTTTGGTTTGGGCCAATTGCCTCTGGTCCTGTCACTGGGCACAACTGAGGATAGCCTGGTTCCATCTTCTGTACAGTCTTCCCTCAGATATTTGTATACAATTATAAGATCCCCAATGAACCTTCTCTCCTCTAGGCTAAACAGTTCCAGCTCTCTCAGCCTTTCCTGGTACAAGAGATACTCCAGTCTCTAATGGTGCTTGTGGCCCTTTGCTGCACTGTCTCCAGTATGTCCATGTCACTCATACTGGGGAGTCTAGAATGGCACACAGTACTCCAGGTATGGCCCTCACCAGGGCTGAACAGAAGTGAAGGATCACCCCACTTCACATGCTGGCAGCACTCCTAATGCAGTCCCCAATACTGACAGCCTTCTTTACTGCAAGGTCACAGTGATGGCTCATTTTCAACTTGGTGTCCTCCAGCGCCCCTAGTTCCTTTTCTGCAAAGCTGCTTTCCAGCTGAGCAGCCCCCAACATGTATGATGCCTGGTGTTTTTCCTCCACAGGTGGAGAACTTTGCACTTTCCTCTGTTAAGGGTCCTAAGGGAGATGATATTAATAATCTCTCAGTAGAATTTCTTCACAGCATCTTCTCTGGAGGCCTATGATGATTGGCCTCATGACGCAACTTAAATATAGTCCCTAATTAGTTCTCACCATTCTTGATATATTGTTATATCATCTTTACATATTTCTGTTGGTCACTTCACAGTTATCTTAGAAAATGAAACATATTTCATTGTTGCATGACTTTAAATGACCATATTAGGTCAACAAAGATTGAAAGATTGACCGCTTTTGCTGTAATGAAAGCATCTCTTTCATACCTTTAAAAAATAATTTATTGATGTTTAGAGTTATGCACTGATTGCTCTCTAAATACTGCTAACGTCAATAAAAATCTTTCTGGTGCAACCCTAATAAATGTTTTATCAACCTGGGAACTTCTCAGAACAGATGACTTTGAAACTGACACAAATAGAATTCAACTAGTGAGAAATTATCTATAACAGAAAGAAGCAAAGTACTTTTTGGAGGACTTACTAATAACCTGTTTGCCTTACCAGATGTAGCAGCTCTTCTCCAAATTAAAACTACTCTAAAGAACTGTATTTTAATATATCTCTTTACTTCCATTTTATTTTTTATTGCACATGCTCCCCATTCATTTTCTGCAAGTTCTGTCCAAGGATTTTAAGCTTTTTATAAATGCCCAGTAATGTCATAGTGAAACAATCTTTATGAGAAGTAAACTCAGATGTCTTCCCCTCCAGAGAAGTGCGCTCATTACTGGGCTACAAAGTCAAGCTTCCTTTTTCTCTCCCTAATGCATAAGCTGACATTCCTTTTTATGCAGGATGATGCAAAATTATTTGGAAATCATACAGTCATAAAATAACTCATACTGGAAGGAGACTCGGGAGGTCATCTAGTCCACATTCCTGTTCAAAGCAGGGTTAACTTCAAAGTAAGATCATGTTGCCTGGGGCCTTCTCCAGCCCAGTTTGAAAATCTTCCAGAAGAGAGCTTCCAGCAGCCTTTCTGGGCACCTTTTTCAGTGCTCAGCAGACCTGGCTGTGAAGAATTTTATACAGCTTCTCCATCCAGAATTTCCCTTGCTGCAGCCTGTGACTATTGCCTATTGTCCTTGACTGTGCACTTCTCGTAAGAGTTTATCTCTGTCTTCTCCATAACTACCCTTTTAGAAGTTGAAAGCAGGCATTGGATTCATACTTAGCCTTTACTTCTCCAGGCTAAACAAATATGGCTTCCTGTGGCTCTTTCTGTATATGAATATGACACAACTAGTCACTAGGTGACATAGACAGGCATCTTAATACCTCTGGACTGTGTCCTTTCCAGTTTGTCAGTGTTTCTTTTGTACTGGGCAGCTCTGAGACAGAATGCTTAGATCTCAGAAGGGTAAAACAGAAGTAAATAATGACTTCCCTTCCCTTGACCAGCTGGCTAGCCTTTTGCTAATGCATCCTAGTTTATGGTTAGCCTTCATCTCCAGGAGGCCTTGCTGCTGTTCCATTTGGTCATGAGGATTATGCCTCCTCGACCAGTGCTATTCTGCATAGCTTCTTCCTGTCCACTCAGATCCAGCCTATACTACATGGGCTTTATTCCGTCCCAGATGAAGGACATTTGATTTGCCTTTGCTGAGTTTCCTCAGGTTCCTGTTTGCTCTGTGGAGATACCATAGCCCTGCCCTCCAGTGTATCGTTTCACCTTGACTAGTGTCATCTGCAAACTTCGCAAAGATGCTTTCCATCCCTTTGCCCAAGTCATTGATGAAGACATTAAACAGTATTGAGAAGGCTGCTAGTAGCTCAGCTGTATAAAGAGCTTTAGAGGTAGAGGAGGATGGTTAACTGCTCATTTCTGAAGTATTCAGTTACAATAATAATAGATGCCATAGGGAATACCCATGTGGAAAGTAATAATTCAATCATCAGAATGGCATTTGAATAGTGTGCAGCAAATAGGCCCTGAGGCCACACATCAAATACTAAGGATAAAAGAAAAAATATAGCATCTGCTCTCTCTTTGTGCATTATCTATCTTTTGTGTTGAAAGGGCCAGGACTTCAGTGAAAAATAACCAGTGATCATGTGATTGTGAAAAATAACCAGTGGTCATTTACATTAGTGCACAAGGAGACTGAATCCAATCTTTCCTATTTTATACATGCTTATTGTAATCTAAAGAATAATATTCCAACAAAGACATGCTTGTATGTACTTAGGATGGATGAAAAGGCTGTATCTTGGAGCAGAGAGATCCAAGAGTGAAGGGACATGTGTTCCTGCAACTTGGTCAGGTCTTGCCACTGGTATCTTGCATGAAACTACTTCTCTGAACAATCTTCATTTTAGTTGATCACTTCTACAACATTGTAAGAGGAGAGAAAAAGGAGATTTGGAGAGATGAGGAGTAAGAGGAAGAGGAATAATATGGCAGAAGAGAACTAGATACGCTGGTATTCATATTTTGTGGAGAAATTGAGACGTACTTTAATCTATTAAGCTACTGCAAATTTATTAATATGTAGGCAACTTGTCTTGCAAGGTGTGCATCTGCTGCTACCATCAGTGTGTTTTTCATTTTGCACATTAGCTGTCTAGGAAATGGTGTGAAAAAGTCATGTTTAAGATACCTTAAAGAGTTGCCTTACAAGCACTGTTAGTGCATCATCCTGCACATGCAAATGTATATACACAAGGACTGGACTGAAACAGGAAGGCAAATAAATTATTATTATTTGTATTTTATTACACTTAAATATTGTTTTATTTGTCAGCTATTTGTAAATCCTAGCTGAAAAGGAACAGCAAATCATATTGCATAGGTGTGAAAATACAGCCCTTTAATGATATGGCTCTGATGCATGCTGCATAGCTCATGATTTTCCTCTAGCTGGCAGATACTTAATGGTTATTAAAGAACTGAACACGATAAGAGAAGTGCAGAAATCTGGAATCTATTCAGATGCTGAATGGAGCATGGCTGCTTTTAGTTGAGTGAAAATATGATTTATACTGCTTACGATTTCTTCCAAAAGAGGAAATCCACTAACTTGCATGAAAAAATAGGACCTGCAGAGTTCCTACTTTTTTGTTTTTCAAGCAGATCAGTGGCTTTTCTCTTTTACAAGAGAGTATGAAGGGCACAATAAAGAATGTCAAAAGGAAATTGGTTCAATTTGAAAGGTGCTGAAACAATTAATTGGAATGTCACTATTATAATGAGGCAATCATGTATTAACAACTATTACTTTTATTAATGATCTGCAGAAGGCTTCTATTTGCAGCTAGCTCAAGTGGACTTTTTACTTCTGAAACTTTGCATATCTCCCTGTCTCTTTTTAAATAGTGCTGTAACTCACTCAGAAATTTAATTTTCACCTGAACAGTAGAAAAAGCATTATGCTAATGACATATTAATAAAATTTTTGAAGAATCATGATGTTGCTTGAATGGCTGCACTGATTTCTTTTACTGTGCAGTCCCCAGTCTGGGGGATTTTAATTCTCTCTTATATGAAAAGATGTGCATTTCTTTTCACCGGACATTGCAATTGACAAAATAGGTGGCTATGCTTAATAAAAATGCCCAACTTACAAATATTTTTTTTTCTAGCTATCATGTAGATCTAGCCATATGATCTTTTTTACTACTGCATTGCACATCCAGAAGAGTGTTAGTGTTAAATAATACATTTTAAACAACTGGAAACCATCAATTCTAATAGCAGTATTTTTAATTTCTTTCAAAAGACAAATTTTTTACTGCCAATACAGATAATAGTGGGGAAATGCTCAGTGTTGACAGTGAAGGACTCTTTTAGCCATGCAAAAATAAATCAGTTCTGAGAGGGAGATTTTATTTTTATTTTTTTATTAAAGAAATTAAATGACATTTTCTTTTCTTTTTGTCTTTGTTGCCATGTAATCATCTTCAATGCTTCAGAGATCCTCATGCTCAGCTATTTAGGAATTGACCTATGTGCCTTTGCTCCATTAAGAGAAAACAGAGTGTGCTACTTCTTGACCTTCTGTCCAATGCCACTGGTTGGCACAGGCTCTTAATAATGGCAGAGATATTGGCCCTTCCCCAAGGAAGCTCCTCAAAAAATGGAAATGAATTCTAAAGTTTTACCGTTGGCTTTCAAAGTCTCCTGCATAAAGCATCTCAGAAAGGCTTACTTTTACTCCTGTTCCACTGCTGGCAAGCACTGATGTGAGGTGGGACTGTGAAAGCTTGACTTAAAAGATGCAGAAATCCTTGACTAGCTTCTCTGAATCCAGAGATGTACAATGCAAAAGTTCAAGTAAGGTGTGGACAACAGGTTTTCTGTGTGATGAACAAATAAAATGTAGAGGATATAATATGTGAAATAATTTTCCAGAATTACTGAGAAGGGGGTTTATATTTTTCTTTTCAATTTTTAACTAAGCATATTATTTATCACACAGGTGATTTCATGTCAAGTAGGCAGAGGAATTATGTGAGCTCTAGTGATGAAACACAGAGATGTTAAACCTTGTCATAGCCTTGTGTTTGTCTCTGGGGCTGTCACTGTAGGAAGTACCAGCTACTGAGGCCTGTCAAAATCCATTAAATGTGATCTGCTGCTTAATGCCCTGGATATGAAAACAGGATAGGGAATCTGACAATACAAGAGGAGCAAGTAAATAAAACAGCACTCATAAGAGAATCCCTGCTGAAGTGTAGAGAAGTTTTCATCATTAGTTTTTTTAAATCTTTTTTGAATAAAAATCAGGGGGAAATGTTAGAAAAATGAATGATTCATAATTGGAGAGGACACACTGATGAGATCTTTTTTTTTCTCTAAGAAACAAATAGAAAATACCTGTCTCATTCAAGTTAAGCAAGCACTGATCTTCTGATCAGGACAATGTAAATATTTTATCTAATTGAGAGGGTCCTAGCAGTCCAGACTATGGAGGCTGTGGATAAAAAAGCACTTCCCAGTGAGGGCATAGAGATGGAACTAGAAGCTATGAGACAGCAAGGGACAAACACACCACCACACTAGCAGTCACTGATGCTTTACGTAAACAACAGAGGTAAAAAAGGCTTTTTCCAGTAATTTATCAGTGTTGATTACTTGCATCGGTGCACAAAAAAAAGAATTTCAGCCATGGCTTTCTGTTTTTGTGTTCATTCAGATGTGTGTGGGCAGAAAAAGTACAGGGAATTACACAGTATCAGTGCCTGGGGTTCTGCCTGTCCCTGACCACACCATGGGACTGACTACCCCCACCCTGCCCATGACTTAGAGCCCTGTTTCAGCCCCCAGAACCATGAGCCACTGCCCCACTGATGCTGCAGCAGGGCTGGTCTCCAGCTCCCCACAGCTTTGCCTTGCCCATCTATGGACCCCCCCAAGCTGGTACCATCAGTGGGCCCATGTCCAAGCCCATCCACAGCCTGACCCTGTCCTCAGGGAGTCGCCTGATATCCAGTGCCTCTGGGCCCCTGGGCTGTCCTGCTCCTGGCTGGAGTAATGGGATGGGTCAATGTAAGGTCCCTGTGTCTCCCTGTCCCTTAGCAAGCCACAGGTCCTTGCTGCATCCCTGATTTTTAGAACCTGATGCGTAAGGAGTTGAATTATTGAATTTCCTATGAGTTGATCAGTCTCCAGTTTTAAGTAAACTAGTGCCTGTTTCCATGACTTTTATGAGGAGATTTTCCACAATCTAATGAGCCCTCGTTAGTAAGATCACTGAAAGCAAACCCTCATGGTTTGCAGGAGTTTTTCATTTGACTGAGAAAGCTTTACACTCAACCTTTATTTGGTCAAAACCAAGCAACATGTTTAAAATCTCTTACATACACCCAAGCCCAAAAAGTGGTGACATACAGTAGATTTGAATGGGATTGGCATTTTTGCCATACAGAATGTTTCCTTTGTGTCTAAAGCATGGAATGTTTTTCAGCGCTTACAGAACAATTATGCATCCTGTGTCTTTCTTGTGTTTTTTTCAGTTGTTTTGGTTTTGTTTGTTTGTTTGTGGGTTTTGTTTGGTTTTTTGTATGTTATCTTCACATAAAGATACTAGTTTCAGAACTGCTATATCTTTTTTGATACTTACTGGATTGATAAATCTGTCCCAATGCCTGAATTGATAAATACACACAGAAATATACAGGAATATTAAAAACACAGGAAATCTATCTCTCAGGGACTTATTTTCATAGCCATGAGATGCTAATTTTTTATATAGGTCTAAAAAGAATCTATTCGGTCATAAATCAAGATTTCTTCTTTCGAAAGCAATCTCACACATGACTTTATAAATTTATCAAGTTCCGTGTTAGAGACTGAAATTTTAATCTCATTACTACTACTGGATGGGTGTTCAAAACTTCATTTTCATAAAGGTTAGAAACCTTTCACAGTTTAATTATGTTTACACAGTTAGTTTTTGTGCCAGCCTCATCCTGTAATTTAAATAGCTTTTCCTTCCCATTTCTGCAATACTCTTTTAGAAACAGGTGACATTTCCTCACAGCTTTCATCTTGCTGGTCTAAAGAAAGCCAGCCTTCATAGGAAGGGTTTGCCTTTTCAGTCCTCATCCTAACATCCTATGTCTACATGATTTGCAGGTTTTTCTTAACTACAAATGACCAGAGTAATTTACTTCGTTCTAGATAATCATTTAGACGCCATAAGAAAATATAAAACACTGATAAATTATATTCTGTTTTGGTAATATGGTACCTTGCTCTTTTAGAAGATGCAGGGCTCCGCTCTAACTGGGTGGAAACATGGTCCTCTTCCTAGTAGTTTGGGTGCTGGCTTCAGTGAGGCCAATATTTCAGCTACTCTTTTGAGCAGATTCAGAAGTCATGGACACATCTAGACGTTTTGTGAGTAAAATAAATCTCTTTAATTATAACAAAATATTAAACCTCCACAAATGTTCTATGGATATTACACAACTGGGAAATGAGGCAATGTTCAGAAAAAAAAAATCAAAATATTTAAATTCAAGAAGAGATGGACTGAGAAATAATACTGCTCTCTTCATAAAAGTGATAGTGAAGTTATATTTATAGTTCTTACTTTCCACTACCTGGAGCTATATGGTTTTAATGACAGTTATCTGTGCATGCATCCTCTAAGCATTCAGTTTGGACTAAGAAAGGCTGAGCATGACTACACATGTGGCTCAGGTAATAATTAATGGCTGATAGTGTTGATCTAGACTGAATCAAAGGTGATTCTTATTTGTTGTATAGCAAGTTCAAGTTCATCTTTAGATCCATTCCAGTATTTTCAGTTGTTGCATTGTAAGTCAGTAGCATCTCAACAGAGCTGCTGTATCTCCAGCACTGCACTAACCTTTCTCTTGTTTTGCTAACAGGCTGCTGGCATGAATAATAAAGAACTGCCCTGAGATACAGACTCCAGAATCAGATAAAAATTAGCGTTATATCCTGACAGCATCCTGTTGTATGTCTTTTCTTCAATAACCTCAATATCAAATTAAATTATGTAGGTTGAGCTTTTTAGACTTGTCTCAGGTTGTAAAATTAATTCCCATAAATCTCATGCTCTCCTCATTCTGCTCTGTGCAGAGGTTAGTGAACAACTGTCCCTCTTCCTTGCTGTTCAAGTGGGCTTTCAAAAGAGCTGCAGTCTTAGGCATAAATATTATTGAAAGACTGACAGACTTCTGCAAAACTAATTTTCCCATCCTCTTATCAAGGATTTGTAGACAAGCAGGCACCTAGAAAGTGCTGTTTGAGAGCTGGACAGTGCAGGCTAATGCTTCTAAATGGAATAGGCTGCCTTAGGTGTATTTATTTGTTATGTTGCCTATTCTTATCCAGATTCATTTTCCCTCCTCTCTTCCCCTGGAGTCTTAATGAATAGTTATTCACTTTCAATTGGTTGAAGAATAAACCAGCAGAGAAGATGAAAGCTCACTTCAGAGGCATTAGGAGGAACTGCATTGCTCAAGTTTTCTGTAGACAAGGTCAGTTCTTCACTGTGTTAGAGATTTGTCCCTCAAAAAGGCATCAGGAGATGGACAATTTCTTGCAAGTGTTAATCTAAGAGTTAACTGTCCCAAAGACATACCAAGAATATGCCTCTCAGGGAATCACTATCACAATTCTGTACATTTTACAGCCTTTGCAGGGCCTTTATGACCTCATATTTTTAAAAGACTAAAGTAATTATGTATTATACCACAAGGATATACCCAATGGCAGTTTCAAGTATTATCTATAGGATCACAAAGAAATAGAAGAGGCATTTGTGGAATAACAAGACAGCAGAATGCATATCCAATAGCCTCAACAGTGCATTTTAGTATCATTTTGTAAACAACAGACCTAACTCTGCACTTAGGTGTCGTATATGTATAATTTGTCAGCATAGTGGTAGTCTGTTTAAAATATAAAGCAGTGAGGTTATAGTTGTCATAAATAGAACTGCTCAGGATTTTTCCAATGGGAAATTTTATTTCATGGAAAAAGTTATTTGCAGGTAATGATTTTAAAATGCAGGACTACATATGTTACTTTCAATAGTGGTGGAATTCATGATCAAAACAGGAAAAAGCTTTATCCACCAGAAGAACTGGTAGCCTTGAGCTCTTAAGGATGAGGTGGAAGATCAGCATGAAAATGCTGTTCTGTGTGACTCAGAACAAGAAATTAATCTGCAGACTTTTCATCCTTAGATGAGTGGCCTGACAGTCACACATTTCAACTACTCTGGATGTATCTTTCCTTTTGGAGGTGTTCTGCTTTGTATTAATAATGCATTGAGGGAGAATGAAAGAGACTAGTTTCAGCATTGCTTTTGGGTACAGGAGATGAAAGATCAGATACCTGTTTTGAAAGATACTTATTTATACAGCAAGTAGCAGCTCCAACAAGAGATAGTAGAAAACCCTTCAATTTCCTCAACTGCTTAGTAGCCTAGTGGGTTAGGCATTTATCTGGGATGTCAGAGACTGAAATTTCAATTGCTGGACTAGATCACTGGAATAAGAAATTGAATTTTAATCTTCTCTTAGATAGGCACACAAATATGACTGTGTGAGGATCTCCATATTTTACTGGTGTTAGCCTCAACCTTGTGTGTACTGTCAAATTCCATGGAGCATAAGGAATCCACATCACTCTGCATTTTGCAGATCCTCACTCTGGCATTTGAACCCACAGTACATACCAATAGCAGAGTACAAGAGGTTTACTTCTCAGTGGCACCATTATTTGGTTGTATCAAGTGATGTTCAAGCAATTTCCTTTCTCTAAGGCTACACCAATTGCAATTGACAGATCCCAGGACATATTTTGTAGTGATAAAGAGATAACTGTTGTAGCCTTGCAAGTGTTCACCTCTTATTCAATTCTTCAGACATACATATGCCCTCTAATATCCATAAATTCTCCAGCAATGTCAAATAAATTACCCATCTACAGCATGAAGCACTAGATGTAAGTGCTACAAACAGCTTTAGGAAACCTGGGGATTAAAAGATGTGACATAAAAACAATTTTCATTCCTTTCCATGTTAGGAGGGGTCTATGCTTTTACAAGAAAAGTACATTTTTGTCAGTTAGGTTTTCCAAAGATTGGTACCTTTTATTTCTCTTTATAATAATCTCCAAGTGCTGAAAAAAATTTATGCCTCTAACAGAAAGAAAAAATTTGCACACACCTAAAGCCATTTAATCTGAATTATCTTTATTTTCTTCTCCTTTCTGCTTTCATCCTACTACATTTATTGTTGTTTTTCTTGTCAGCAGATAGACATAAATGCTGTTGCAGGAACAATTGGAAAACAGGAACATATATTTATGTAAACTGGTATTGATTCAACTTTTTTTAAAAAGGGAAAAAGAAACTAAGGCTTTCAATGCTGTGCTGCAAATCATTATGACCAGGGCTGCCTGTGTGAAAAGAATATGTGAACGAATTCTGCTGATATTGCTTTGGTCTACTGTGAGTTAGAGAGTTAAAAATTAAAGTTCTTATATGTAGTTAAAAATCTCTGCACAATATTCATCAGCAGATGTATGTCTTTGTCTTGTTTTTTCTTGGTCTTACAACAATAATGGCTCTTATATTTGTTTATAGAGCTCTGTGCTCTATGGTTGACAGTTTCACGTTTGGGAACATCCAAAAAAGAGGTCAGATGACCTTTCCAAACAGAGGAAAACTCTGTTCTTCTCAAGATGACCTGAAATGTTCTAATTATTGGTTATTCCCTCTAGTTGGTGATGCAGCCAACAAGCACGTAAAGTTCAGTGAACCCACAAGCATACAGCTGTTATCTTTGACTTGTGGCCAAACTAAAAATTGGAACAAAATTTACCCAAACAAGTATAAAGTCTCCTGTTTAAAGCAGTTATTTTCTAAGGCAAATAATCAGATTGAAAGTAAGGAGGAGTGAATCCTTTTTTAGAAACTTTGATTCAAACCAGGGTCAACATATCAGAGACGTTAAAATGGATTACTGATTTAGCTGCACCCAAAGAGTCTCCCAAAAAGCTGTGTGTGCAGTTTTACATTGTATATAATATTTTCTTACAGACTTGAAAAAAAAGTTGATTTCATTTGTCTCTTGCATAATCAACTTGAAGGTTGAAAGATGCCAGTGATAGGTTGTATGGTATAACCTTTGACACAGACCAGCAATATCTGCTCTTCTATCCCAGTTTGGAGCAGTCAGAAATAAGAAAGCAATAGTTGCCTATTACTTTTGCAACTAGAGTTTCTTAGGAAATTTCTGTGATCCACAAATCTTAGTCTTCTTATACAAGGTCAAAAAGGTATAACAGAGATCAGAAGCATAGTAGAAATCATACACACCTTCTCTTCCTCCTGCTTATCCAGACACTGCTGTCTGATCTGTTCCTCAGATCAATTTTGTATTTCCCAAGACTAGAAGGAAAGAAGACAATGTAATCAGAAATAAAGTTTCATGGTGCTTTTCATAGCTGTGCTTGCCTGTATTGTGCAGCAAGTAGATATTAAAAAGCGGATTCCTGAACATATGTAAGTCACATCCATAGTAAGCCAGAGGAGAGAGGTCTTTCCACTACAGTGAATGTGCATATCAACTCATCCGAATGGATATTTGATTTCTGTTGAACTGTATCGTGAGTTGCAAATCAGCTTCTACTTTCCAGGTAGTATAGTCTGCTTGACTAATAACAAGGCTTAATTAATGTGCATCTGTAAAGCTCCTGCCTCTCTCTTTATTCTGAGATGAGGGACGTTTGTACACGGAACAGCACAGGTTTTGCTAGCAGGTGTAATCCTATCCAGAATTCTCCCTGCACTATCTGTTTGCAACAATAAGAGGAATGCAGCAGTTCACTGAGATAAGACTTTTTTTTTCTTAATAGAAAGCACCTTGTTACAGTGGATGGCAAAACCAATTGTAACTACAGCTTCTTACAGCAAATACTGGAATAGTTCACATTTTAGGCCATCAGCTCAGTAATCTGTGATCAAGCACGGTTTTCATAAGTCTGTTGAACAAATGAATGGATTTTCTTAACCTTATATGCATTGTACACCTGAAAAAAAAACCAAACCAGTAGTTGGCTGTTCAAATCATACTTCAAAAGGATGGTTTTGAATGTGAAGTGGTTTTAAAGGAGCACTGGTTTTATGTTGGTGAGAAATTGGATTTTTCATCAAACAAAAAAGAGATATTTTAAGGTGATGCTTGATAGACCAACAACTTGCAACTAATCGGTGGTTGGACAAATCTATCTATAAAGGCAATGTTTCAGTCAAAAGTTTCTACAAACATAGCAGGACATCAAAACATTTCATTACAACTTGTTCATTGCAAGGGAGAAGTGCTAGCAAAATTCATCCCCTCCTAAGTTGTCTGTTTCCTCTCTCTAAGTGGCCAGGAAATGGATTTTCTCCTGTCTTTTTCATTTGAATAGACATTTATTTGAATGTATTAAGCAATCTTTCTACCTCATTAAGTTCTTACTAAGATGTCTCCCCACTCTGTCACCCAGCCATTTAACAAATAAATTGCTGGATAGAGTAATATATAAGCAGTCATCTCCAAGCTATAGGTAGTGAAGTGGACATGATTCTTCTCAGTATTCTGGGTATTAAATGTTTCTTTCCTTTTTGACTGTTCTACTGATCTATCTTGGCATTTGGGGTGGGTTTTTTCCTTCCTTTTAATGGATGCTCTGTTTTGTCTTATCTTTCTGATGTTTTACTTGTGTTATTTAAAGTAGATTTTTTCTAGAAGAAAAAGGGACGGGAAAGATATTACCAGAAGGTAAACAAGATGGATTAATCTCTGTGTGATAAAGTAATAAGATTTCAAGATAAAACCAGAAGAATTACCATGGAATGTTATGAAAGATGCACAGACTATATGGAGGGAGGAGAGAGCTTCACACCAGATTATATAAATTTAAATAAATTTGCCACACAAGTGGTTTGTCCTTTTTAAAGTACACATTATAAGTAAAAAAGTGTACCAATAGATTATTTTAAGATCAGTTGCCAAAAAAAATCTTGTATCGTGAACTGATTTTTTACCATCTGAGCTGACTAATGTTTATTTCTCCTTAGATCCTTCTGTACCTTCTTTCTTCTGCAGTTTCTTTCTTCAGCGGAAGGAGTAAAGTAGTATCAAGTGCTTTGTTTAGGGAATGAAGAAATTTCTTGCTGCTTCATCAAAAGTCTGTACTAGTGGGAAGGATATCCAGATGGGGAACCTTGGTCTGTTGCCCAGAAACCCTTCTTGTGCATGACATGAGTGAGAGTTTGACAGCCACAGAGAATATAAGGTTGCAGCTCAGGTAGGTGTGTGGCACAGTCACACCTGATGAACCATTCAGCAACCCTGCTGGATACTTTGAATCTTCCTGGATCATATGGAGCTAATAAGATTTGTTATGTTTTGAGAGCAAAAAGGGAAGGAGATGCCCATCGGGCAGATTAATGGGAAGCTTAAACATTGGCTGGAAGGAATGCCACGGAGGAAATATTAATGAAAGAAGACAACGACAACGTGGTCTTAAGTATTTGATGCAATGTGGTGGGTGCCGTAGAGGAAAAGTAGGCATAGGAAATGTGTGGTAGCCATCAGTGAGGCAGAGGAGAAGGCTTAGAGTATGTAAGAAAGGTTAATATGTTAAGGAGCAAGTTGTGTGAGTGCAATACCAAATATTTATGGCAAAGGAGAATGAGCTGGAGGGGCTGTGAATAATCAAAAAGGTAGTTTATTCAGTAGGCAGGAAGAAGTTAGGCTGTTAGAATGGTTGCAGAAAGACAGATGCAGTGATGTTGGATAAGAGGAGGAAAGGGGAGAGGCAGGAAGCAAAGAAAAATACTGGTGGAGAATAATGAAGTGATGCTTTTGGAGGTCAGAAATTACATAGGACACTTGCAAGTCAGGAAAAATGGAGTGAGGTGGCAGCACAGAAATGAGTGAAGGATTAAAGGAATAATCTAGTTCAGGTGTCTGGTGATTTGTAAGATGAAATGATGGTATCAAGTGGAGTGCATGCAGCGTGTGTGCTTAAAAGAGGTAAGAGTTGATCCTGCTGTGTCTTACAGGCACTGAGGCTAACTGCCACCGTGCTTAGCCCTACAAATGTTAAGAGAAGGAGACTCACTAATAAGACCCAAACAGGGAGACCCTGTCTGCTGCTCTTTATTGTGCCATACCAGCCTTAGCTAAACAAAAGAGCATTTGCTGCAGTTTGAAAGTAAAGTGATTTTAAACATTTAGTGCCCTATATTTGCAGTTACCCTCTGCAACTGTAGAGAGCATTATTAAGGTTCATGACATCATACTATAAAATACAGAACAATAGAACTGCATGTACAAGAGGTTTCAAAGTTTGTGGTTTAAAAAAAAATATTATAAGCTGATTGAGGGGGTACTCTGCTATAAGCTATGGTAAAACCCAGGATTGTTCATTATATGATATAGTAGTTCTATTTATGCTAGCTGCAGGTAAATTATCCTGTATTTTAAAGAAACAAATGTCCATAAATGCATTAAAGAGAATATCTATCACCATTTATCATCTGAACAGGGGGACAAGGTCTACTGTACTTGTGACATGAGTGCAAAAAGATCATGTTAGATTTATGAAAGTCTCTGCTAGAAAATGAAACTCTTCTATCTCCTGTCCTGCAGAGCCCCCTATCTATGGGTTTATTCTCTGCAACCTGACTAATCGGGATGTCTTGTAAACTCTTTTAATTTCCCTGCATATAGTGAGATTTTCCATGTCAGAAAACAATGTTTTGTCTTCGATACACAGCAGCTTGCTTGCTTTGTTTTACTATTAAATAGAAAGTTTTCTCTGTACATCACAGAACTCTGCAGTTTGTAAATTGATGCAGTTGCCATGTCAAGAGAGGGAACTTAACATATGTAGAAATGAAATGCAGCAGGTCCTTTTGAATAGTTAGGCAGTGACATGAGCTTAAGCCAGTTAGTGTTTGGTTGTACAGTTCTATAAGATAAGAATGATTTTTAATGAAGCTGGAAATCAATGTCTATTAGTCTTGAGATGGAGTCTCTTTCTTCTAAATGTGACTGCTCCTAGTTGTTGGCAAATTAGTTGCTAGAAAATGGGACACAAATCTGTGCCAGAAAAAGCACCAACAAAGAACTTCAGGGAAAATTTTCTCTTCTGGCTGCAATTACAAAGTAATATTTTCCACTTTCTATTTACATTTTAAAGTGTGTGTGGGGAAAAAGGGATGTGTACACAATAAATTACAGACGTAGTGAGTGATCTCAGTGTTTTTTACCTGCTTTTCTGCTTCAGTTTTTATGATGTGCCTATGCTGCAGCCAAAAATGCAGTGCAACTCTTGTAGACTGCCAGCTCTGCTACAACAAAACACAGTAAAAATCAACACAGAGCTTAGAGCTTGCAGAGGAAATCTATGCAGTTCACAAGTATGTAACTAGGAGATATAACCATGCTGAGCTCCCATCTGCCTTCATGATACTGCTAGCAAGACCCAGCCTTGGTATTTGTAACGTAGTCTCTGATTTATCAGTATGAACTACTCTCACAATTTTGTAGTTAGGAGTATAGTGACTAGGGCAAAGTCATTCTTGGTCTGGTCTTGTCTCAGTGGGTCTGATGAAACAAACGAGCATCAGTGGATGCATGTCTGTGGCTACACAAAAATGGGTCAAGAAACAAGCTTGAGTACTGGACCTTGATGGTCATCACATAATTATTAGCTTTGTCCTTTTCAGTGCATTGGTCTGCTCCTACTAGTTCTTTCTAAGATGGACCTCACATGATTATTGATAGGCAGGTTCAATGTAGTTTCACTTGTAGTCCAAGTCAGACAAGCATGGGTCAGTGTCAGTATAAAAGCCATGCTGCCCTTTAATTCAGTTCTATGCTGGTACCACTCAACATCACCAGCATTATGTGTATGTGTTTTTAAATGACTCAATTCTGTCAGCATCTGTTACAAGTTTTTCATCTTGGGCATCTATGAGTGTGTATGAAACCTAAACATCTCCACCTGGAGCTTTGGGACTTTGGTAAGAGATGGGTGCCTGTCTCCCAAGGCAGGGTACCTCTGAGCTCTATCTAACTTTTAGGTGCCAAGAGAATGTGTAGAAGGATCAGTATTCAGATAGTGGCAAAAAAAAAAAAAAAGGATACTTTATAGGGAGAGCACATGAGCCTGTCTTCTTTCAATGATCCTTCCCTTTACACTCCCTTGCGATCTACAACTGTTGTATTAAAGTTGTTAAAGACTGTATCCCTGTCTGGTCCTTTTAGTACCCCTTAACAGATGTGCTGAATATGAGTTTATCTAACCTCTTTTAAATCCTGATGATACTGTCTGCTTCCACAGTCTCTGTGGTCAAAATACTATCTGCTGCATTAAAAAATACCTTCTTTTATCTCTCTTAACTCATACACTGGAATCCAAGTTTAGTATGTGAGATTTGGTAAATATGAGTTCTGCATTCATCTTGTCTGGTGCCTTCATTATTTAGCAAGCCTTGGCTGTATCCCTTCTCCTGTTTACCCTCTCCAAACTGAAAAGTCCTCAACCTCTACTCCTTATAAATTTTAGTTTAGTTTAGTTATCCTTTTCTTTACTATCTCTAACTCCACTACACCATTCTTTGAGATTCAGAGAACAATATGACACACAGGACTCAGTCCATGCCCATCAGAGCTTTTGTATAGCAGCAAACTGACATCCTTTCGGTTGTGCTTGCAGCACCCATCCTGGTGATGACCAAGTTTTTTGGCTGCTGCTGCACACTGAGACAATGATTCAAAGAACTGTCAACTCTGTTACTTTTAAATCTCTTTCATTAATTCTAGTATCTGTTCTGAAGCCAGCACCAGGTAGATAGGGTTTAGATTCTTTTTTTCTAAGATGCATTACTTCATGTCTGTCTACACTGAAGCTCATCTGCCAACCTTTTTGCCTGAGGTGACCTTTCTTTCTGCAGACTAGGAAATGTCACTGCTTAGCCTTCTCCAGGACATTGATGAAGATATTGGTAAAAATCATTCCCATGCTGATCTCTGGGAGACTCCACTGATCACTCTTCATTTAGAAAAGTGAACATTAATCCTTCTGTATAGCACTCTTTAAGCAGATTTCAGGCCATAAAAAATCTTACCTCAACTTCAATGGCAAATCAGTTTCTTTTACAATCTTTGATGTAGAATCTTACCAAAGGCTTCTGAAAAAAACAAATCTATTATGCAGACAGATTCCTTTTATCCAGGTGCCTCTTGACACTGTCCAAGTAGCAGCAGATTAGCAAGGCAAAATTCCACTTTACAGAAGCTGTGTCGAATCTTTTTGCAGCAGTCCATGTCCATCTGGCCTCACAGCAATCTTATTCTCTATTATAGACACTATCACCTTAACAGCAGTGGAAGCCAGAATTGCCAGTGCAGTCTGTAGCTCTCAGGATTGCCTCTAGTGACAACTGGGGGGGGGGGGCAAGGCATGTTTACATTGTTCATCCACCTGAATATTGGCACAATGACTATAAAAATAGGCTTCATGACTTGGCCAGCATCTCTACAATTTCACGTGTGAACAATAAAATATGTACTGGTGGAGGGTCGATTAAGTGTTTCGGTACCTGGCTAGACATCCAGTTTTTCATATACAGTGTGTTTCTCCAGTAACACACATAGTGCACGTCCTGCATGCCTTAGAGTCTCTGTGTAAAGCTGATATTGCCTTTGGCAACTGCAGAATGTCTCTCACGCTCAGCTTTCAGGAGAATGGAAGATGCTAATACACTCATGCTGTTCTTCACCTTGTACTTGCTGTTTCACTCAGTATGTCAGTACTTGAAAAGTGCCAGGCATATGTTGATTGCTGCGTGTCACTCTTGCTGTCTCAGAGTCTTGAGACACATACATTAGATATGTGACATACGCTAAGAGTGAACTGTTAATGTTTGAAAAGGATTTCCATTGCTTAACATCAACTTCATGTTACCCCTCCAGCTTCTCATACCTAATTCTGTTTGTGTCCCCTGATTAGTTAACTCTGTGCTCTTTATGAGCCTACATATACAGGGAATTTGCAACATAATTATTTAGTGAATTTAATAAGTTGATTATCAAACCCTTCTTCAAGCTCTGATTTTTGAGAATGAATTGGCAAATTCAAAATATTGCCATCCCATGCCCTACTGTTCATTCTTTCATCTTTCATCTGCTTATTTACCTCTCACTATTTTTTTTTTATTCTTGTTTCATTTTTTCCCCTCTTCTCTGTATTTAAATAATGTGTTCTAATATATTTATTGACTTTTTCTTGTTTTATTCTTTTATTTTGTCTGTCTTTCACTCTTTCCTTTCTCCAACTCATTTATTCAGTTGCTCACTCTATAGAGCATGGCAAGCTGATCCTTCCAGTACCAAATTAATTAATAACTTGGGTCAGAAGGACTTTAACCTTATATAATCAGAGGCAGATAGGTCAGAACTATCTGACACACAGAGATACAGTCCAATTTATTGTTAACAGGTCAAAATTCTGGATATAATCTCTTCAGATGTCCTAAACTAAGCTTCATTTGTACTGGCTGGTTCAATGGCATTTGTACCAGTGGAGAATTTGACCCTTGAGTATTCATTAGTGAATGCCATTTGTGCTATGTGATGTGCTTTCTTTCTGCTCAAGGAAGTAAGAAATATAAATAATTATGTAATGGCTGTATAACAACGAAAATAGTTTCTGCACATACCAATTCAGACTTAAGCATAATCTTAATCAAGCCTCAATAAAGATCATAGAACTCCTTGCTATCGTGAACATAGTTGAACACAGAGTTGTTTAACATAATTTAAAGTGTTGTAACTGGGCTTTTTATTTCATCAAATAGAACTTCAAAACAAATTAGAGATGTAGTAGTAAGGACATAGCAGATGTCTGTTATCTTTTATCCAGGAGGAGCAAAAATGTCTGTCCTGCATGTAGAAATAACATTTTAGGTCTGATGATTCAACGGTTATAAATGAGGCAAGTTTTGCAGGGAGATCTGGCAAATTTGATGAAACTTACTGACACAGCTTGGGAAAAAAGAAAAAAAACAAAAAAAAAGGATAAGCTTGATGAGTATTTTAGGGTGATTTAAAACAACTTGCATAAAGGCTGAGCATGACCCAGGTTTGCTTTCTTTCAGTCACTGAAGCATATGTTTATTTCTTGTCTAATGTATTTTGGGGGGAGATGAATAGATGAAGTGAAGAAGGTGGGTTTGTTTATAATGTCATTGTGTATACTGTCTTTGTGTATAATGTCATTGTAACAGTCTGACAATCAGGGTTATGCATGATATATTTTCTGAGGATGATGTCATATTTCATAAGCCTCCAACAGAGATGATACAATCATTTCACAGAGGAAGCTATATGATGTAATTGCCAGCAACACCATATGGATCAGTGGCCCAGCAGGTTACATTCAATTCACATTTCATACAGTGCTAATATGTCTTTTTTAAATGTTTTACCATCTGAAGATTCCACAGTGATTTTTTTTTTTTCAGATGTTTTATTGAAAAATCTAATTTTTTGTTTGGTTTTGGTTGTGTTTTGTTGGGTTGGGTTGGTTTCTTTTATTAATTAAAATGTCCTAATGCTTTTCAACTTTGTGAGTTTCTACTTGATTTCCTCACTTTATGACTTGATGCTATATCATTGATATTCTAGGTGTAAAAATAATTGAGGACTTTTTTTTTTTTCCCCCAATTATTAGAAGAACCTTAGGCTTCTCCTTAGTTACATGTTTGCTACTGATTAATCTAATAGGTGAAGAACAGATATCTGCTTTGAAGAGTGAAATCATTCAAAGGATTTGAAGAACAAAAAGGAATTCAGATACTCAACCAGTAAACATAGAGCCCACCTGGCATTTCCTATGAGCATTACCTTCTTCTGTGTTGTACTTCCACATTGCAAAAGGTTGCCTGTTTTTCAGTCTCTTAATGTAATTGTGGTAGGGTTACAGTTCCAAGGCAGTAGGACTTGAGCACCTAAGAAATTTATAGCCCATTTAAATGCTTTAGAATAACCCATTCTGGAATGGGAAGGTACCCATCTGGAAATGACACAGACTGTCATGGTAAACAGTGTCTTCCTACAAGTTTCTAAGTAATCCTATCAGCAAACAAATAGTATCCATAATCTTTGTGAAAGTAAACTATTGCAAATGTTAGTCTGCCTTAGCTTCGGCATGGTATCAGGTGAATGAACGAGAACCACAGTACACCTGAAGTTCTCAGCTGGGTGTAACATTAGTTTTCCAGCTTTTGTATTCAGGTTTCTTTTCTACTGAACACAGATTAGATTTTTTTGGAAGATGGGCATTGGCACATTGATACAACTTTTTATCCAGATATCTTAGTATTTAAATTTATGTCTTAAATCTGGAAATTTTGCTTTAAAAATGGTTAGTGGATGTTTCATGTCTGACCTGTGTGTGTAGGTATAGAGAAAGGTACAATATTATATGGGAAAAGAGTTCAACAATACTGAAGGATCTTTCAGCTGGAAGAAGAAATGGGAGGATATGCCAATTATTTGCTATCTTTTTAAATGCTCTCTGACCATTTTTATTTTTTTCAAGGATAAAAGGGAACCTATTTTAGAAGTGTACCTGGGCTTAGTGAAATAATTATTAATTGTGGTCTCAGCAGGTTCCACATTCATCTGAAGAGAAAATAGTCTCATCTTCAGTCTGCTTGATGTAAAATATCAGACAGTGCCCTGTTCTGTCACCACTAGTCAGTTCTGTGAGTGTATTGCTCAGCAAAAGCATTTTTCCATTGTGTTAAACTTCTTATTGCTTAATTATCCCAGAACCTCTCACCTATTGTTCTTTTCCTTTCCCCTCTAACTTTTGGGTTAACACAGTGCTCATGAATGTAAAAAACTACTAATACTTCTCTGTGTCAGATACAGGGCAAATAGAGAGCAAGAAAGCATTCTCACACATCTCTGCTAATGCATGGCCGTTCTGTTCCATTAACTTCCTTCTGTCAATTAAACACTGCTAACTAGTAACTAGTTGTAGGATGTAAACAAACATAAAACCGCATCATTGTTTCCTTGCTCAGTTTCTAGTGAGGCTAATTGCTCTTTGAAGTCTTTAACGGTTTTGCCTAGATAAAGATTGGGTTAAGTAAGATTCGATCCACTGTAACTAAGAATAATGGAAGTAAAATTGTTTCCGCATGCAAACAAGTAGAGATTGAATTCAGACTTTTACCAAATTGTGTTGGACCTTTTATTTTCCAGTCCTTACTTCCAGTCTTGCCTCATGAAGTGTTGTTGAACAAATTCAGTTCTGCCCTCCCAACTGATCTCTCATTACAGACTCGACTCTTATTATCAGCACTCCTCTTCACATGTAAATTCAGAAGACACCAAAACCTCTCTCTGGATATGTTTAGTTGCACTGATATGGTTTTTTTGTCCTTTTCTTTCACTGGGTATTTGCCCCCATCTCCCTCTCTCTCATTTATTTCCATGCTTCCAAACTGCCCTTTTTCTAAGGTTATGCAAACAAAAATATAAATCATTCAGGCTCTTTCTCTGAGGTGATTGCTGTTCTGCATATTGTCCTTCAGATTCCAAACCACAGAGGCCTAGAAAACAAACAAACAAACAAAAAGTTCACATTCAGCATGTGATCATAAAAGAGGGTACCTGTACTGTATGGGCTTTAGAAGTAGAATAGATGTCCTTTTTAACTTGTTGTTACATTAAGTGCCCAATCTCAAATTAAGAGGCTATGCAAGTATTTCCAAAATTCTAACTCCCCAGTGTCCACTGAGGTGCACTTCTCCTAGTGATTAAACAAAAAATGGAGTCCTCCCCTAATAGGCATCTCCCTGTTGGACCATACGTGCATCAGAAGACAGCTCCCAACTTCTGCAACCTTCATTAAAAGTTTCAACTACAATGCTAATGACAACATCCACTGCCCTAGCAAGCCAATTTACCACAAACATGGGAGCTAACACTGCTCTTGTTATGTTCTTACTCTCCAGTGACACACAGTCTGAGTACACAATCTGGTTACAGTTTCATGGACTGCTGTGTGCAGGTTTCAGTAAATCCCCCTTAGGTAACACATGTATTCTCTGAGCCCTGATAGTACTGTCCAGTAGATATTGGTCATTCAGTTGGGGCATGAGAATGGACTATATATTTGAGAGGAGTTCTTACTCTGTAAATATCAGAACAAGTTTTGATGAAGTGGCCATTGCTTTGCCACCCAAGTCTAAATGCAAAATGCCATAGGAAGACCTGTGGACACAACCGTACCCATTAAAATATAGATGCAAGTTTTTTTCTTCTTTTCACTTATATGAAGAGGAAGATTTGTTTTCTGCTTCTATTTGGATACATTGGAAAGATGAAAGTGTTACTCTGGTCAGATTATATATGTATTTCAGAGATAAAGATTGCATTATTGGATGTTGAAACAGGATTAGGGAAATTCCAAAGATACAGATATTAAAAATTAAATTTTAAAATAAAAATATAGGAAAAAACATAGAAAGTTGTCAGGGTTTTTTTAAGTGCTGTCATCAGAAGCACAAGTTTTGAAGAAATGCAGTTTACAAGATGTCACAAATATTAATCCAACTATCCTAATGTCCACGGTATTATCCTGTTATTCAAGCTGTACTTGCTGTTTGGTAAACTTGCTCACCTGTACTCATATGTGAACTAGATTTGACATCTATGTTTCAAAACTGCCTCTCTGATTTCATATACATTTTTTGTTTACAATTACATTGGGACCAGTTTGACACTTTTCCTTTGTGAGCATATTTCCTCAGAGGTAGATTCATTTACTTATTTGTTATTCATCTCTGATTGCTCACATATAGGTGAGCACAGTTCTTTATGAAGTAGATGGATTTTCTGGATAATATATGTAAAAATATTGGGAAAAGGTGACATTCAGATCTCTCTTCATTAATATTACTTTATTATATTTCTGGATATGAATGTGTTTCTTCATTATTTTTACCCAAGAGTCCTTCAGAAAGTTACTGCCTATTACCTTGGTCAGAGCTGGACACTAACCACTGTTGCTTCAGAAACTGCTTATTAATCAAATGCTTTAAAATGTAATTCATTTCCACAGTGAATAAAGAATTACCCAGTAAATTTCTTTCCCATTTTAACTTAGTGCAAACTTTTGTGCTGGTTTAGATGGCACTCTATTCTTGCCCATGGTCGGTCCACCTAGTTATAGTGAATTTCCTATTTAATGATATGAAATAAAAATGGCTTACTCCAGAGCAAGGGGCAAGAACAGAAATTAGAGGAAAGTAAGGATGTTGTATTCCATTTGATTTTTATGATGGAGTCTCTGATTTCTTTGGGGGTGATTGCTCAATTTATGCTTTTACAAGGACTGAAATCAAGTGATTACTTTGAAAATATGTCCTGACAGATATGGATGTGCAAAATGCTGTCTCCATCATTTCTTCACACCTATTATCTGTAGTTTGTTCTTTTCAGAAGACGAAAAGGCTATCTTCTGTTTCAGTAATTGTATTTTTTTTACCTCTGATCTTTTTTTCAAGTAGAGATCATCAAATAGACAAAATGGATCTACCAGTAACTGCAGACCTCCACCCCACAAAGCTCAATGATACAAAGCAGTGTATATGATACAAGGTTTTCTAGTCAGACCTGCACATAACAGCTAAAATAAGCCACTAAACAACTTCTGAGACATTTTTGAAGTCTCTTAAAATAGTTTTATTATTTGGTTACAAATAGCAATTTTAATAGTACTTCCTTCTCCTTTTACTGTGACATACTTTCCTTTAAAACCTTACTGTCGCCATCTTGTTGCTCTCTTCCTGATTGTGGCACTAATTATAAGATAGAGGTATTCTTCTTTAATTCAATAAACTGCAAGAAAAAGTGATTTAAAGAGAAACACTTAGCATAGAAAACTCATAAACTTCCACCTAAATAAGCAGTTAGAGAACAGCAGATGTTTTTAGATTGCATTGGTAAATGGTGCAGTGTTATAGACCAATCAATACAGTTAATGCTGATTGTAATGTACTTCTGTCAAAATTATGCTTTTTCTTAAAGTTAATTTCTGATTTATTTCAATTTCTATAGAGTAATTCTGCAAACCCAGTGTCTTTTGCATTTCATGCCTGCTAATGGAAAGCTGGATTCATTTGGGTATTATTCTGGTTCAAGTATATTAAAACAGACTTTGACAGCTTGATGAAAAAGCATATCAGATATTTACAGAAGACTTGGGATTTTTGGTTGGGTTTATTTTTGTTGTTTTTTTGTTCAGTTGGTTGGGGGGTTTTTTTGTTTTCCATGGTATTTTGTTGAGTTACTTGGGTTTCTATAAACCAAACAATTTTCAAGAACTTTCAAAGTCTGAAGTTCTTGAAATTCTAATTCTGATCTCATGCACTTGTACAATCACATAATGCTGTTGGCTTTGGAAGCTTAACTGTTGAATTAGAGAGCAAATTGGATTTTTTGCTATAGAAAATAGCATGAGTTTTTTGACATTTGATTTCTGAATAATTTAAATTATGTGTTTCTAATGTGTTGTTTAAGCTTTCTCATAAGATCATTGGGACAGAAGCAGTGCTGTTTTTTCATTGTGTACAGTACTTTGGAGGCTGGAGTATTTTTCAACATGAGAGTGCTGCTGCAATATCAATTGCAGCTGTTTTGTGAAGTAAAATGGGTGCTTTTTTAAATAGGTCAGTTTATGCTACTCTGTTCTTCTGGTGTCTTACATGCCATTTCCTAGGCCATTTTTTGTTCACAATACAATACAGTACAAAATGTGGTAATATAATAAAGGAGCTTATATGAAAGACCACAAAAATAAAAATAAAAAATGATGACTGTAATAATGAAAGCAAAATGTAATTTACTCATTGAAAATATTAAAGGGCTATTATGCTTAAGAAGTATCAATATTTTCATCCATCTACCACATTGAATGTATGTACACCTATGCCACACATACAGAAAGTGACCTTCTTGTCCGAATTGCTCACATTTAAAAGAAAATGAAATGCAGTTAGTCTGTCTGAGCCTACATCAGTTTAATGCTTGGCCCATTGATTTAGCACTCTCGTATTTTATACACACTTTCATTTACATCTGTTCAGAGAGCTCTCCCATTATTAAAGTCTAACATTTCACAACCTGTTTAACAGCACATTTATTTTTTTCTGATAAATACATGTTCAGAACACTTCTTTTTCTGTCCTCATTTATTGGAAGAAAATAGTATTAGGCAAGTGCCTACATCCAAACAGCAATGACAGAAATAGTTCAACATACTCCCTGAAAAAAGAATCAAAAATATTCTCTTTGCAAGACTGCTGGCCAGACTTTTTACTGTTCATAGTATCATAGAATGGCTTAGGCTGGAAGGGAACTCAGAGATCATTTAATCCAACCTCCCTGCCTGACCTCTCAACTAGACTAGGTTGCTCAAGGCCTCATCCAACCTGGCCTTGAACCCCTCCAGGGAGGTGGCATTCACAACCCCTCTGCACAATCTATACCAGAGTCACACTGACCTCATAGCGAAGATTTTTTTTCCTAAGATCCAATCTAATCCTATTTTCCCTCAGTTTAAAACCATTTCTGCTTGTCTTATCACTGTACAATCTTGTGAAGAGTCCCTCTGCAGCCTTCCTGTAGGATCCCTTCAAGTATTGGAAGACAGTTATAAGGTTGCCCCAGAGTCTTCTCTTCACACTAAACAATCCCAGCTCCCTGAGCCTATCCTCGTAGCAGAGGTGCTCCAGCCCCATGATCATCTTTGTGGCCCTCCTTTGGACTTGTTCCAACAGATCTATGTCCCTCTTATGATGGGGACACCAGAACTGGATGCAGTATTCAAGGTGGGGTCTCACAAGAGCAGAGTAAAGGGGGAGAAACACCTCTCTTGATCTGCTGGCCACACTCCTCTTGATGCATCCTAGGCTATCCTTCTGAGCCTCAGGAGCGCTCTGCTGGCTCATGTTGAGCTTCTTGTCAATGAAAATCCCCAAGTGTTTCTTTTCAGGACTACTCTCAAGCCAACCTGTACCCAGTCTGTAATTGTGCCTGGGATCAGCCCAGCCCAGTTGCAGGACCTTGAACTTTGATTATTGAACCTCATGCAGTTTGCACTGGCCCATTTCTCAAGCCTGTCAAGCTCCCTCTGAATGGCATCCCTTCCCTCAAGTGAGTCTACCACAACACACTGCTTGATGTCATCAGCAAACTTGCTGAGGGTGCACTCAATGCCAATGTCTATGTCTCTGACAAAGATGTTGAACAACACTGGACCCCAAACAGATCCGTGAGGAACTCCTCTTGTCACTGGTCTTCACCTGGAGATCAAGCCATTGATCACAACTCTTTGAGTGAGACCTTCTAGCCAGTTCCTTATTCACCAGGTGGTCCATCTGTCAAGTCCACATCTCTCCATCTTGGAGGCAGGGATGTCATGTGGGACAGTGTCAAATGCTTTGCACAAGTCCAGGTAGATTACATCAGTTGCTTTTCTCATATCAACCAGAGTTGTAAGTCTGTTGTAGAAGGCCACCAAACTAGTCAGGCATGATTTGCCCTTAGTGAAGCCATGTTGGCTGTCACTGTTGACCTCATTATTTTTCATGTGCCTTAGTACAGATAACAGGAGGATCTGCTCCACGATTTTTCCTTCTACACCCCTCAGAAGAGAGTCCCCAGGAACAAGGACCCATCTTTTTTTCTTATCTGCAGATGTTTTGATCTCAGGCTTGCTCCATCTTAGACTCTGTGAATCACGCAAACTAGGCAAGCTTCGTGGCTGATGTTGTTTTGTTTCCCTTGCAGAAAATAATTTTTAATTATATCTGGTTCCCCCAGAGCAGTGAATCTATTTTGAAAGGGCATCTGGGAAGGTTCAATGGCTACTGAAGTGCCATGCCTGCTTCACCTGGCAGGAATTTGTCTCCGTGTTCCCTACCTTCTAAGTTATCCCATTCAGCAAGATAGCAAGAAAATAGGGAGCCCTCAGTGTCCTGATTGTGTGGCTGTTGGGACTGTTTCAGGGAAGGTAGAGTCTCACGCTCCCTAGTAGTCTTCAGCCTTTCAACCTCCTCTTTCAGATCTGCCACAAGGCTGAGCAGGTCATTTATCCGCTCGCACTAAGCACAGGTATTCTCTCAGCAGTCATTCATTGCAAGTGCCAGGCTCTGGCACTCCCTGCGGCCAGAGGCCTGGACACCTGCCTATTTGTGTGGGACCTCTGTCTGGGTCGCCCTATTTTTTTGGCAATAGCTTTGAGCCACGTTGCAGCCACGGGTGGACCTGCCCAAGTGACTAAACGCACGGACTCCCGAGACACGCCCAGATGACTCACCACGGCCCCTTCCTCAACCCGAGTAGGCGCACAGCGATCAGAGCCCACCTGAGGCGTTTAAATACCCCGCTGAGGCTGCGGCTCCGCCCACACCTCGCCTGCCTTTCTCGCAAGAGCTGCCGGCTCGGTGAGGGAGGTCACCCCGCTGCCCGCGTGGAACCCGGTTTAAGGTTAAAAAAAAAAAAAAAAAAAAAAAGCCCGGTACGCGGAGTTCTGCTGCTGTGCAGAGCAGCTGCTGAATGGTCTGTCTCTGAAGGCTGATCTCAGCAGCTGTTGCTTGTACAAACGCTGCCCCTGCTCAAGGAAAGCTCTTTCTCATACCCCCATCGTCAGTTTTAAATCATCTCATTAGCCTAATGAGAGCAAAGATGAGCAAGAGTTGACAGAGTGGATTGGGTCAGCAGGAATTACAGTCGTTATTGCCTGGACAGTGGTGGACAAATACAGACTCCGTACTGACAACCAGGTCATCTCCAAATTTCAAGATGAAGAAAGGTTCAGTTCAGTTTTTCACCTGACTTTTTAAAACTGCCACTCTCTGTGTTCCTTCCTGTAATCTTTCTTAATACATTCTGATACTATTTAGATTCAAAATGTCATTCACATTTGGATATAGCTAAACCCCCAGTGTGTCCCTTTCTGCCAGTGTTCAGTTATCACAAACACAGCTCGATTGACCAGGGTGAAATAGGGATTTCTTATATTACTAGGATTATTGGTAAACTGACCCTCTGCTATTACTGGAAATGTCTCTCTCCTTTTGAAGTAGTGAGAGATGCAGCATAAGTTTTTGAATAGTTGAAATCTACAATGCATTGATAGGTAATTTTTCTCTCTCTTGGGCTATACCAGACATTTTAAGATAGAGAGGAGCTCTTTTGTCCCTGACCAGGACTTCTGGGCAGGCAAAGATGTAGGGAATGACAGATAACAAGTGAGGTGCAATAATCCTGAGACGGTGTTTGTTTGGAAAGCTTCCAGATTAGTCTTACTTTTTTAAAGCCTGAGATCATCAAACTTGAGAGGAGGGCTAAACAGAACTCCCTTCTCTCTCAGAGAGTAAGCACGAGTTGTTCTTCTTTTCTGCCAAGACAGTGACTGAGAGCCAGACTGCCCTTTAGACTCCTGCGGCTGGGGAACATGCCGTGAAACTGTTTGTTTCTCTGACGTGGTCTCTGGTGTAGGAGAGGACTGAGTAACCCTGACCTTTTTCATCTCTTTGCAAGGACAGACACTAGTGCAAGAAGGGGAGGTGGAGAAGAAAATAGGTATGAAAACTTGCTCCAAGTGCTCTATATTTAAAAGGCTTTTCTGAAAATCTAAGTAGATCTGGGAGGAAGAAGATTAAGGGCCAAGTTTTAAAAGATGAGTCAGAACTGGTCAGAGCATCTACCAGCTCATATCTTTTATTACTTCAGGCCTGATTTTACTGTAAGTGGGGAGGCAGAGGGATTTTGTAAGGCTTCTGGCAACAGAGCATTTTACTGGTTATACAGCTATACACCCATTCACATTCTGCCAGACATATATTTTCTCCCTTACCTATCCCTGTACATGTCAAAGCTAGTGACTCAAGGCATAGGTCAAATCTCTCTACAGAGTTGTGGATTGCAGTCTCAACTGTCACATAAAGTTAGATATTCACAGGCCAGTATATTCCTTTGTCACAGGTTAGGGCTGTGCTGGACTGTAGATCAATGACAGATGTTCTCTATTATCCCCTCTCTACTCCCAAAGGGGAAGAGAAAAGTAATAAGGGAGAGACACTTATGGATCAGAAAATAAAACTAAACCAGATTTAATTAAAGTAATAACAATAGAAAACTAAATATATAAATATATATACAAAACAAATATTGGATCCAACCCCCCTGATGGCAATTGCATCACCACTACCACTGACGCTGTGGAGCGGGCACTGGGGAAATCTCAGAATGGACTTAGCGGCAGATGGGAACTGGAGTCAGGAGCTGGATTTGGGAACTGGATTCAGAAACACATGGATCGGGATCAAAGGCAAAATGGACAGAGTCTTCCTTGGATGCCGGCCATTGAAGAAGGGAACTTGACCGTTGTGATCCATCAGTTTATACTGAATATAATGTATATGGGATGGAATAGCTCATTGGTCAGTTTAGGGTCACTTGTCCTGTCTGCTTCTCCCCAGAGGTGTGGACTTTCACTTTCTGCACCCCCCCAACATGGTAGACAAGATCCAGCAGTGACCTTGGACTCCATAGGAGCAAGTATAAGCAGGAGCCTTTCTGCACACCAGTCCTTGGTAGTAACTCTGAACATCTAGCATTATCACTGCTTGAAGCAAACACTGTCTGCAAAACTATGCTCTTAACTTCAGACTGTGAAGTTAGTTAGAAAAGGCTAAGCTGAAGACTAGAATCACTGAACAAGATTAGTTCTGTTCTATTTCAAACCAGGACACTACGTAAAGTATATATTTGCCATGATCTTTTCCAGAACTGGGATAGATACTGACACCTCCTTGTAGTCAGAGAGACGATGCTACTATCAAGAATCTATCATTTCTTAATAAAATGGTTGATTGCTGTGCTTTTCCTTCAGAAGATATTTTCTGAAGTATTTCAGGATTCAACAGAGATTAAAATAATATGAAAGTGATAGAACATAATAGAGGATTACTCTATCTCAGTGATGCAACTTCACAGCAGTTACTTCTTTTCAGACTCTTTAGGATTTTTCAAAAACCCTGAAATGTCTGCATTTTAAAATAGTTTTCTGAAAAGAATAAAGAAAACACGGAAGACATCAGTGACCTTAAATCTTCTTATGAATTTTTGTCAATTGTCTGATCATGACAATGTGGTGATAAGTGGCTTCATTTTTGCCTAAGTAATTAAATAATATTCCAGCCTTTTCAAGCTCAACTTAATGATAGAGGGTTGCGTCCAGGAAGAGGGCCTGTGTGAGAGCCTGACAGGCTCTGCTTACTTCAAGAATATACAAGCACTCAGTTCACAGAGACATGCTAACTAACCCTTTTTTTCTCAGCAGCATCTTGTTACAGAGAAGTTTTGCCCACAGTTCAGGAGCACCCACATGTTGCTTATACCTCCTAGTGTTTCTATTCTGGCCAAACTGGTCCAGGACTGCAAAATCCTCATGAAGATATTTTCTGTGAAGGTTCCCTAAGGAGAGTGGGTAGGGAGACTTCTTACAGCATCAGGCTCCTCTATTGTTCCTTCATGGATATATATGTCTCTCTCAGTTGGAATTTCAGAGTTCAAAAATAAAGTAGTAGTAGGAGAAACTGATGTTAATCTCCACAGGCACCATTCGCTCAACAGCTTGCCTAGTCTCTAATGTGTGATAGCAGGGTGCAAGAAAGGTTGCTATAGAGTTAGCTTGGCTTCCTGTGTGTCTTAGCAGCTATGCAGAAATGCCAACATAATTCAAAAGTAATTGTTGTGCTGTGATAATCAGAATTGTTACACTTTGTCAGCTCATTAGGAAGGCAAATATATCTCATTTACAAAGGAACTTTTCGGCTGATGATTGAAGTGCAGGACTGAAAGTCAGTTACCTAAGATCATGCTTCCATCTCTATAGTGTTTGGGTTTTTTTCTACTTTTTTATTACTTACTATTATTTATTTTATTTTATTTTATTTTTTATTACTCATACTGTGCCTCAGTTTTCTTTCAGCTACTAGGAAGATAATATATTGGAAGCTTTTAACTGACAAATTTAATGTTTGTCAGGTGCTTCAAGGTGTTTAAATAAAAGGGTCTCTTGAAGTGCAAATTACAGAGGTAAGCATGACTGAGGTGGAAATGTCCTATTGCTATTTTGGTGTCAGCTGTTGCCAGTCTTTTAACTGTTTTTTCTTTTTTTTTTTTTTTTTGTGAAAGTCTGTCTGGCAGCCCTGGCTAATGTTCTGTTTCATTTCATTTATGGGGAGAGAGCCTTGTTTTGCTAGGAAACCATTGATTTTTTTTTTCTTTTCTCCATAGTAAAATTAGTTATATGGAGTGTTTAAGGAACTCTGTAAGTGGGACATGTAATATACAGTGTATATATGTAGACTGGGTAAAGTATTAATATTTATTGATGTAATTTTAATTCATGGATGTAAAATTCAGCTGATTAGGGTAAACTATTTAATGTTTAAGCTCAAGGGCTTAAAGCCCTAAGTATGCTAAGTCTACACCTAGCTATACTTCAGTCAATAGTCATTGTCAGTAAAGTGAACTCAAGATGTACAATTAAGGTGTCTTTGTCCCTCTTCAGCCGCCTTCTTTCTCAGGTTATCAGGTATCACCTTTGTTGTCTGGGATCCTCCTTTCCCCTTTACAAGAGAGGTTTAGGGAGGAAGCTGTTCAGTGATTCCCTCTTTCCAACATAGGCATTGTGAATTTAGCTTGCTGTTTGCAGCTCTTCACACACAGGATTGACAGGAAGGAATAAGAGGAATAACAAAAGTGTGTCAGGACCTTTGGTAGTCAGAGACTTCTTATTACTCTCTGCCCTCATACTAACTTCTGTTTCATGGGTAGATTCCTTTGGTGTTGCCCCAACACAAATGAAAATGAATATAAATACAATAATTCTTGGAAAAATTGAAGTCAGATATTTTAAGGGAATGTTCTTCATTAGGCTTCATGAACAAAAATCTTCATTTTTTGAGTTTACACAGCATTAGAGAGAAAAAAGACTTCATCAACCAAAAGGGATTTCACATCAGGGCAGAGAATATGTAAATTAGTCTTAGCCTGTTTTATTAGAGGCTTTTTCATCATATCTTCATGATGTTTGGAGAGGTTGGCAACCAGGGGTAGCTATTAATCTTGCATTGTTTTCACTGTATTCTTGAAAAATTACCTATGATTTAGGTGCATGTGCATTACTTAGAAGAAATAATTATAATTTTCCAACAATCTGCAGTGATGAGCATGTAAGTGTGCATGTTTATGTGTACCCATAGAGCCTTCTAGTTATAAACGAAACAGGTTTATAGCTTCTACAGGGATGAGTTCAATTATGTGGACTTCATGTTTTTAAGCTAGATTTCAAGCACCTTATAGGAAAAAGTCAGTAGGCTGCCACCCAAGAACACAGGTCATATTGACTTTTCACTGTCATATTTAAAAAGTGCTAAGTAATATAGTATTAACTTTAAACTGTCAATTGATTATCACTGTCTATAAAAATTGCTGTCAGTTAGCAATGTCTCATGGTGAGGAAGTCACTCAACTAGTGATTTCCTATTCATTGTCATAAAATCTTGCCCTCTTCTACTTTTGTACTCCTAGAATTTATCAGGGAGGTGTTCAATTCTCAGGAATCTACTCTGAGCTCTAAAACTGAGGCAGGCTAGTGGTCCACAAACACTTGAAGACCATCATTTTTCAAAGTAAGCAAGGAAAAAAGTAGTTTTATCAGAAGCAGAGAGAAGGAAGCCTAGTATCCAAAGGAATCTGATCTTCTCATTGAATGATTTGATCTAATTCAACTGACGTTTTTTGCTAGCTGGTTGGAGCATTCCCAAGGTGCTTTTTTTCACTGCAGAAATTTGTTGGTTTTGAATATCTACAGCTTTTCCCCTGGAGGGGAGGAGACAGTAATGGGGATCCTTCTTAGTCACCTATTTTTGTAAGATTTTGCTGAAATACATCTCTATATTCAAAAATAGTAAGGGGAAGGACAGGAAGATGTGCATGCATAGTTGCACACAATTTGCTCCTAGACACCCATAACCTAAGGAATCCAAACTAAAAGTTAAACATGCAGCATTAATAAAAAGTATTCTAAAGCAACAATAAGGTCGTTTTGATAGGAATATGCCTAACATCTTGCAATCTCAGCTGCAAAGTTTTACATTGGTGTGGAGCCAGGAAGTGCTTCCACCTTGAACTGTCCTTCCTTGCCTTGTGAGCACACAAGATGACAGAATAGAAGATTTGGTCAAGTACTCCTGCTTTACCTGGCCTTGTTCAAAGGCAAAAAAGTGTAGCAACCTGTTGTTATTCTCATTTACTTTTGCAAACTCTAGTAGGAAAAGTCAGCACTGTTATGAAATTCATTATAATCACAAGTGTCAGTGTGTCTGGAGTAGCTGTGGAAACTGCTGAGTCCTCTAGGGGATTTTTATTTCAGTTGTTTCATTTGTTCTAGCTATTTAGATTGTCCCCTGTCTGGATTTCTTTCTCTATTTGCTGCACCTTCAAAGTAAATACATATCTCAGAGTCTTAACAGCTGACAGCTCTCTTGGGCTTAACAGAAGAAACATATTTTCTGCCCCCAACCCCCACCCTGTGAATAACTTAAATGCAGTGATACACTCTCCTGGGCTTTTGTATTTATAAATAAACCAGATGCAAGTTCTTTAGAGCAGGTTTCCTGTCATTATGCATTTATCTATAAAGCACCTTAGTATTCATCCTTGGAATTAAACAAACAATTCAGTGTTATATCTGATAAAGCACAGAAAATAATAATGATTAATCAAAAAAAAAAAATTTAATCTTCAGCCTAGCTTTGAGAAACAACTCCAGCTGTCTCAGGATTTCTAAAACCTGTTTCTTCCTTCCATGTAAGTGAGTTGTTTACAGATACTAAATTTAAATCACCCATGATTTTCATAGAGCTTTTTGGGGTTTTCTATTGTCCTGCTTTAAAATGATCCCAGCTATTCTTGTAACCCTAGTGAGTGGGTGGATTTGTTATTTTTAGTCAGTCTTATATATTTATTTCAGAAGTGTATTCTGGTATCTTTCTGAGATTCATAGGATTTTATATTTATTTATATTGTTCACTTACAGCAATTTCCTTGAGGACTTCTATCTTCAGATGATAAACAGTCCTTTGGTGCTTCCTTAGCAGCCCCTGAAAGTGTTAAGAAAGAATGCTACCTGATTTTTATTTTTGCCAGGCTGTTACATGACCATATTTCCCTCCAGCATATTGGCAAAATGTTAGAAGGATTGCAGGGTGCCGAAGTCCATATATCTAAAAAGAGAATTTACCTCAGTTTGTAAGGGACAGCTTGATTTTGCTCTTACATTCTCTAGTAAAAATGCTGTGCACTTCAGAACACATAAGTGATGTACCCAGAGACAAAATTTGCATTTATAAAGCTTTAGTTGGGTATCTTTTCCACCTTTTGCCTGATAGCTCCATATCATATGAGTATGTTGTTGCAGGTGAATACACTAATGCTATTCACAGTCCAGTATGTATCTGTGATAAGTTGAGAGCAAGACTGCTTCTGCCAGTCCAAAACCTGAGGGCAGAACCAGATCTTCCAGTGACTGGTACCTAATACCACCATGTATCCTTAGGGTTACATCAAGCATCCTGACTGCAAAGGATGTATTTCAAATATCATTTACAGCTAGTACACTTGAAATCAGCCTTGTAAGGTATTTAGTTCTCAAGATATTGTCTCTTTTGTTTGATGTTCCTTCCAAACAGATCCAAGTACCATTCTAAGATACATGTTCCCAAAAAATGCGGTCTTTCTGCAAGTAAAATGAGGGAAGATTCCTTTGTCAGCTAAACATTCAGGTCCAGTCCTTAGGAAAAATGTCAGGAGTAGCCATAACTTTCTCATTTATTGACGAATGCTGAGCAGAATAGCTCATAGTGTATTCTCATCAATATGGGAATCCATCAATTTATTTATTTTGAATGTTTTGGCTTTTTTTCTTAGCAGAAATTTTAATTTATTTTAATACCTAGAGCATTTGATTGTTGGGTTTTTATACAGAATACTAATTCATCCTACTATCTGCCTTGACAAGTAAAAGGGAGGTTCTGCTCCCTCTCTACTCTGCATTAGTGAGACCTCACCTGGAGTATTGCATCCACTTCTGGGCTCCCCAGTTCAAGAGAGACAGGGATCTGCTCGAGAAAGTCCAATGGAGGGCTACAAGGATGATGAAGGGACTGGAACACATGCCTTATGAGGAAAGGCTGAGACACCTGGGGC
>JANHGN010010170.1:0-15630 GCA_024605025.1 Megaceryle maxima | reverse complement strand
TTCTCTGGAGACTTTCAAGCCCCACCTGGCTCTGTTCCTGTGTGGCCTGCCCTGGGTGACCCTGCTCTGGCAGGGGGTTTGGACTTGATGATCTCCAGAGGTCCCTTCCAGCCCCTACCATTCTATGACTCTATGAGATCATATAAAGTGTCATAAGGAATGTTACTTGATTTGGGGATAAAAAAAAAAAAAAAACAACTCTGAAGAAAATCCATTCTGCATTGTCCTGCTAGTGCTTGGAGGGTCACAGACATTAAAACTGCTCAGACTGAAGTAATGACGAGTGATGGGAGGTTACTTCATTTTACAGGCCAGTGGTCTGTGAGCTCCCCACCCTGTTTGCCACACCAGCTCCTGATTTCCACCGAGGCACAATGTCCTAGTCCTTCCTGACTGTTAATTCACATGACTGCAGCTAAATCTCCGACTTTCCTTTTCATCCTTGTGTTACCCACTTTACTTAGCCCAATGGTCCAGACCAGTTTTCATTAGAGTCCTCCTTTTCTACAAAATGTCCTTTTGATGATTGTCCCTCAACTGTTCTCCTGTTCCACCAGTTCAGCCTGTGCCCCTTTTATTAGTCTCAGGCATCGGCCACGTCACTGCCTGGGTACCAACAAGGAACAGGGAGCACAATGTCACCTCTCTCCCCATTTCCCATTTGGGTGTCTGCATCCTTAGAGACTGCGGCCCTAAGCCACAAGTTCAAGTGAAGCCCTGCTCAGCTCTGGGCTGGAGAACATGGTAGGGAGGTTGTAGTTACCAGGGATGTTCCAAAATTGGCTTCACAAGGTGGTAAGTGGCCTGACCTAGAGTTGGTGCTAGCCCTGCAGTGAACCTGGGCTTGGCCAAGAGACTGCTAATGGTCTTTTCCAGCTGAAGTCCTGTGAAACTATGGCTGAAATTCAGGGCTTTGTATTTCCCCATCTCATAATGAAATTCACCAATGGGAAACTTTGAGCTGATAGGAGACATTCTTCCTGCTTTACAGTTATCAGAGTTGTTGCAAGAAGGTGCACCTATGAATGGATAACAACAATTATAACTGGAAAAAACTTAAACCAACCAACAACCCCCAACCCCCTGAAACCTCTCTCAGGAACACTCAGACTGCTTCTACTCCTAAAGCAGTAGAAAAGGAGACTTCTTGGTAATAGATTTCCCCCACAGAAGAAGCAGCTGACACTGGAAGATCCCTGAACTACACAGACTGTGACTGAGAGGAGCTGGTTATTTATCCTTTAAATACGTTTGTTTCAGGCTCTGATCAATCTTTTTTCCTTCACACTGTTTCTCTCTGAGGCCTTAGGGACTCTGATTTGGCACTGTCATGGAAGGGGGTGCTGTGCTGGCATCTGGGGTAGTTTTGTCTCAGTGACCAACTGATGCTACAGGAAACACTTTCTCAGCAAACTTTTGGTCCTTGAATCTGAATACTTAGAATCCATTTGGCCAGGACCCTAAGCAGCCTGACCTAGCTTCAGAGAAGGCCGTGTTATGAGTGGTAGAGTCTGAAGGGTAAAAAGCGCTTTAAAGGCCAGAAATAACTGCTGTTCCCTCTCCTTTGTGTCCCCTTTCCTTCTCTCTTCCTGCCTCCCCGGTGCCCAGTCCCAGAACACCATTCGGAGCCTTGAAGGCCTTGAGGGGCTGGGGCAGCTGACAACTCTGCACCTGCGTGACAACCAGCTTGAGACCTTGGATGGATTCTGCAGTAGCATGAAGTGCCTTCAGTACCTCAATCTACGGTGGGTCCTTCCTGCTCTGTGTTGGGACCAGAGACCACTTCATCGGGCTATGCTCTCATTATGATCTTTATGAGTTTCTGGTTTCTTTGGAAGTTGAAGACTTGATGAGGATTTGTTGATCTTTACCATCCTTAACTTGTTAAGCACTCAGCTTTCTAGGGCCTTTCTAGGCCCGTAAGAGGGGCCTTTCCTGGGCTTCTCAGAAAAGAGCTGCCTCTCCAGTCACTCTCACACCCCACCTCATACTTTTTATTCCTTGCCATAACTATTTTGGATTCCTCTAGGCAAGTTCTCTGTGTCCTGGGCATGACCACCTTTACTTCTTGGCAGTTGCCATACAGGACAATATGGTGATACCGCGCAATTCAATATCCCCGCAGTCTGGGGAGCTGCAGACAGATCTGGGTCTTAGATCACAGGTCAGTGGTCTAAGGTCTCCTGCCTACCTTGCTGCTAAGTTTTTCCTTTGTCTGTCCTGTCAGCTTGCTGTTCAAAAGGGATCTCACTGCGTGCTTGTGTCTCTATCCTCTGCTCTCCATGCTTCCTCTTCTTCAGGAACAATGGGATCAGTAGCCTTCAGGAGGTGGCAAAACTGCAGGTCCTCCCCATGCTGCAGGTATTGGTGCTGTTGGACAATCCATGCTCTGATGAACCCAATTACCGGCTGGAGGTCTTGGTCCTGCTGCCACATCTGCAACGCCTTGACAAGGAATTATTTGAGAAAGATGAGCGGGCAGAGGCAAACAAAACCCGTCAGAAAAGGCAGGAAGAAGAAAAGGTGAGAACAGCGTGGTGTGGGGAGGAGAAGGAAGTGAAAAGAAGGAGAGAGGATCAAATATGCTGATCGAGCCTCTCCTCTAGATCACATGAGAAGGCTGAGGGAGGTCAGTCTTGCAGGCAGAGGAGCCTGAAACAGAGGCTGAGCTCACAGCCTGATTGCGATGGCCAACACTGCAACCCTACTGCCATGCCTGACCCCAAGAGTAGAAGTGAGTGCTGGAAAGGGAAAACAAGTTAGGCGTGGAGTCATTTAACTTCTTCTTCTTTCCTTCATCAGGAAATGGAAGGATCTCTCGAGGGTGATGTGGCTGAATGACTAGTTTTAAACACCTCTTCCCAGAGCCAGTCAAGATTTGGACATGCCTTCCCCTACATGTGCAGCTGGGAAAGTGAGAGCTGTAGATACCAGAGCTACCTTCACCTCATTTTGCCCCTGGAAAAAAGAGGAGGACTACCCACACTGGTCCTGGAAGCTACCTGAGATACTGCAGTGTTTTTGCAGCCACTGCACTCATGTGCTTTATCCTCAGTAGACCTGAGAAGGAGAAGGGGAGAGTTACAGGTTGATTTACAGCTCCTCAAAATCCCACAAGAATTTCTGATTTGAATTAAATTAATTAACGAGCCTGGGGTGACTGGAATTGTTTACCCCGAACACCCCTTCCGATTCCCTGGCTCTCTTCCCTTCGGCCGTCTGTGTCTATCCCCTGTCTGTCTGTCTGTCTTTCGGTCGTTTGCTCGCCCGCTCGCTCGCTCTCCATCCTCTACGTGCTGTTTTCAAAGCGTTGCTAAATCCTGACTCATCCCAGCTCTGGGTCACATGCTGCTGTCCCGGCCCTATCAGGGGCGTCTCCATCCTGCTGCTGCCGCCGCCGTTGGCTTAGAGGACACATCATCTCCCCTTGAGGTCCTGCAACCCTCCTCAGCTTCGTCCTCTCTCCTTTCTACCAGCGCTTGCTCAATCTCTCGTTCACCCCTGCCCTAGGAAGGTAAGTGTCTCCCCACGGTCGGCAACTCCCTCACGCATGGTTCTGCTCCCCAGCCCTATGTCCTCCAAAACCCACACGCACTTCGGGGTCCCTGCGGAGAAGGACTACGGTGAGCGGCATTAACAACTCCCCTCACTTCCTCCCCCTGCTCCTCCCACGTCTTTCTCCTCATACCCCCACCCTTCTCACTTTTCTTTCATATTTTAATTTCAGGTACTCCCTCCTTCCCTGCCCCCGGCAAGCATCACTGCAGATGTGAACCTAGGGAATTGCAGGAGGGGGGCGACCAACAAGGATGGGTGGTGCTCCCAAGGGCATTGCCGGGAGGTGCTGCGGGATGGAGCCTTACCTGAGGGAGGGGAGTGCTAGTGGGGAGGAGGCAAAGCCCAGTTTGGGAACTGCTGGGGAAAAGACCCAGCCTCAGAGCAGACCAGCACACCGACCTCCCGAGGTGTTGACATAAACACAGGCGCTCTGCTGGGTCCAAGGAAGCGGAGGGAGGAGAGGGGACGCTTTCTTCTATGCACAGCCCCACACCACACCGGGGGAGCGGGGGGGGGGCAGCAGGGAGAGGAGGTGACAGTCAAGCAAGCAATAGCTGCATCAGCCACGACACTGCAGCAGTGCGGGCTTCCTGGGAGCAGTGCCCAGCCCGGGGGAATGGCAGCAGCACACGGGACTGGTGGCGTGGCTTGGGGGAAAGGTCTTCGCCATGTTGGCCTGCCTGGTGGGGAGGGGCAATTGCTGCAGCTCAAACTCCAGCAAGACGATGCCCTGACAACACGCAGTGCCACGAAGCGGTGCCCACAGGAAGGCACTGCAGCTGTGCCAGTGTCCTGGGGTGCCCTGCCCAGTCCCTGCCCAAGGGAGGCTACCCAGCCTCCAGCCTGGCTCGTCTCTCATACTCACTGTGGTCTAAGGGCTCGCAGCTATGGCTCCATCCCAATCCCTTATCCCAGTTTATCCGCCTCTGACCTCCTTTCAGGACAGTGCAGCTGATGCCAGGGATTTCAGAGTGGTTCTTTGCTTTGTGCTGCTCAAAGAAGGGCAAACATGGGGGGACACAGTGCAGCAAAGCAAGTGGAGGGAAGGATTTAATGGACTAGAGGGGAAAAGAGATCAAGTGAGTGATGGAGTGCAGCAGGCAGGGCTGGATTTGGGCTTGTCATTTGGCTTCCTTGGAGCTAGCCCCAAAAGGGGCAGGTGGATGTGGGCAGAAGAATCTGACCACGGGCAACATGACCACATAAGCAGAGAGGCACTGCATCTGGCATGGGTCTTGCTGTCAAAGATCATTTTAATGGGGTCCTGTTCCTCTCTCCCTCGTGGAGGCTTGTTGGGGCATGGCCAGGGCACTGCTGCAAAGGAAGCTCACAACTGCGTGGCATGGCTCTGGAGGAAGTTCCTGCAGCGTGTGCCAGATGGCGGGAGGAGTGCTGCCAAAGCAGCTGATGGGGGATCCCAGCCCAGATGGACATGGTGGACGGGCCTGCACAGGCTCCAGAGAGCCCTGGTGTCGCTGACTGAAACTCCCCAGCGTGGAAAGCTCTTGATGAAACTTCAGAGCAGCGTGATTTCCTCACACCCATGTGATTTCCACCCACCTGAGGCAATGGGGTCAAGAGATGAATCTGGCTTCCCTCAGCCTGCTTCTTAGCTCCTCTCAGGGCCGTGATGTGCTATTTGCAGTACCCCTGGCACCACACACCGCCCCTCCCCCCATATGCTGAGCCTCTTTGCTGGCTGTACGCCTGCCAGGTGTTCACACACACCACGGCATGGTTCTGCCTGGGACAAAATGTCTACTCCCCTGTGCTTACCCCAGGCCAGGCCTTTGTAGTGAGCTTTGCTTGGGTCCAGCCCTGCTCAGCGTTGAATGAATCATCCGTGGGAGGCAGCAGAGAAAAACCTGGTGAGGGCAGGGGGTAACACACACCTTGCTGCTGCTCCCTCTCTGGGTGGCTGCATCTCCCTGGCATTGCGTAACCCTGTAGCTGGGGGAATAAGGAGGCGGGATGGGGAACGAGTTGTTTTGGACCCCTTAGGGAGCAAACTTCAGCAAGAGAAGCTCTTTCAAACAGTCATCCTCACCCACCAACCTGTTTTCCACTTCAGCTTTAACCAAGCACCTCGAAACGTCAGGTTTCCTCACCTTCTTCATCAGACAGAGATGCCTTCTCCCAATCTCATTTGCTTGCCTGTCTCAGGAGAGGAGTAAAGGGTCATGAGCTGTGCCCAGTCCCTGTGTTCAGGCAGGGCCAGGTCCCTCCTCTCTTCAGAGCCCTCTCCCCCACATCTCAGGCACTGCAGCCTTCACCAAGATGTCTCCTCGGGCTGCTGGCCTCCTCCACACTCCCGTTACTTCAGCACAGCCTGACCTGGCAGCTGACTGGTGCGATGGGAAGGCTGAGCTGGGCACTCAGCTCAGAGGACGTGTCTGTGGGAGCCAGGCTGGAGAAGGGCCAAGGGTCCCCACGGGCCTGCCACCCCCCTGCCCTGTCCGGCTCTGCCCCAGGCAGCCACCACTCAGCTGGCTCCCTGCCCACTGAGTATGGACATAGTGGCCATTGATGGTCCTTCTCAGGACCATCCTCTCCTCCGGCAGGAGAAAGAGAGACACTGGGAACTGGTGCCCCATCCTTGGCACTGTGGCTGGATGCACCACCCAGCTGTGTCAGCTGATCTCTCCCTCTCTGCTGCCCGTGGATGCTGTGGCATCCTCCTCATTTCTGCCACCCAGACTCCTATCAGGAGCCATAGGAAGGGGCAGTGCTCAGCTGTGACACAGGGAGAGAGGGAGAGCGAGCTCCCAGTTTGTTATCTATCTGCAACAAAAGGACAGAATAAATTCAAATAGACAACCAATCCCTGGACAAAATATAGGTAGATTGCCACAATCTGCGTTTTAATAGCAATTTCTAAATTTCCTTCAGACATAGTATTTTTCTCTAGCACCTAAGGTCGCTCTTCCTTGAGCTCCCTTCTCTCTGTCAGTGTCTTGTCTAAACATGAGATGGGTGAGCACCACACCCCAGGGCCTCTCAGAACTGAATGTTTCCTGGTCCTCTCCTCTCTTCTCCTCTCCTCTTTACAGACTCACCATGGCAGTCGAGAGGATCCATGCCCGCGAGATCCTGGACTCTCGTGGGAACCCCACTGTTGAGGTGGACCTGTACACACACAAAGGTATGTGGACGAGGACAGGAGATGGAGGGAAAGCCCTGCCTACCTTGGCAGAGCTGGTGCTGCACAGCAGCCTGGCACTCTCTGCCAAGAGCATGGAGGGTCTTCTCCAGTGAATCCGTGGCAGACAGCAAGCCAGAGGAAGAGGCTTGTGGCTCTGCTTGTGTGTGTGCTCAGCAACTCTGCAAACGTGCCAGGCAAATCACAAGAGAGATGGCTGCCACATATCTGACTTGAGCCACGTACATGCTAGTAGCAAGGGCAGAAAATTTAGTTAGCCTTTATTTACCTGTTGTCCTATCCTTGTAATGTCCTCCTGCAGCTGTGCTTTAACTCCTAGAACACAGTGTAAGTTTGGGATGACATTCACGGCCGTGCTCATGAGGTGGGGGAAGGTTTGTCCCCGAGATCTCTGTGCCTGCATATGTGTGCACGTGTCTCAACTGTAAGAGCTGCACTGGACCCATAGCTAGGTGGGCTCAGGGTTTAGGAGCAGCGAGGGCCCAGAGCAGACATCTAACAAGTCTCTTCCTTCTTCACTGAGGCAGAAACCGAAGCTCAGTCTGAGGGAGAGGAAGCACTGGCGGTTGGGGGTTGGGCTGCCTCTGAACCAGGAGAAGGGCTGAGGAGCCAGACTTCTCTCTGTCATCCATGTTTCTGGGAATGGTGTGGACCTCTGGGTGCCTGAGATACAGACTTCCTAATCTGGGAACCCTGGGTGCATTTATTTATGCCACCCTGGTGCTCCACCTCCGAGAGGGCCTCCACCTCTGAGAAGACCAGCCGAGAGCGGTCAGGCAGCAGAGCCATCCAATTTCACAAGTGGTTGCCACATCCTTTTCCGCAAAAGTGTGAGGGAAGCAGATGCACAAGGACTTTCCCTCCTTCTCACCCTGTGTTCGCCTGACACCCATGTTTTGCTGTTTCCCAGGCATGTTTCGAGCAGCGGTCCCCAGTGGTGCATCCACTGGTATCTACGAGGCGCTGGAGCTGCGAGACAATGACAAGTCACGTTTCCTTGGAAAAGGTGGGGAAATGACTCCTCCCCACCCCACCCCTGGGGCTGCCTGTGCGAGGGGCTCTGCCAGAGGGTACTGCTCATCCACTGATGCGTCCCACTGCCCTCAGGGAGGCCGCAGAGGCACAGACCTAGTGTAAAGTGAAAGATCAGGCCTCAATCTGCCCTCGCTGTCTCACTCTCAGTCTCTCTATTGGTCCTCTCCCTCCTGTCTGCTCTTCTCTTTGTCTCACTGTCTCTCCCTCTCTCTCTCTCTTTCTCTCTCTCTTTTCCCTTCTTTAGGGGTCCTTCAGGCCGTGGATCATATCAACAGCACTGTTGCCCCGGCTCTCATGGGCTCTGTAAGGATTTATCTTTGTTCTCCCTTGTCCAATGCTTACTCTGGTCCTTCTCTGTCCCCAGTCTCTGTTTCTGCCTCTCTTCATCTCACTTGGTTAATAGATAGAGTGATGTTCTCTGTGAACGTGGGCACATCCCTCCTGCCCTCCATGCCTGTATGTGTCCACAGCAATCTTTTCTCTGAGTAGAAAGGATGTAATGCTACCTGGTCCACCACAGCATGTCCACCACCTAACTATCCCCTTTGATGCTCCCTGTAGAGCTCTTCCCTCTTTCAGATGTGCTCCTCCTCAAGCACTGAACTTCACCCACAAGTCTGTAGCCTCACACCCACTTGTCCCACCCTGCACTCATGGTGTGATGAGCAATGACTGTGCCATGCAAGGTTTGGTAACCACCTAGCACAATCTTGTGGAGCAGGGGTGTTGTGTCTGTAGCCTGTTTACACCTGAAAGACCTGGAGCCTGCTCTCAGGAGATCTGAGCTGAAGCCACACATTACTCACCATGCAGCCCAGCTCTCTCCACCCTTGAAAAATACCTGGCCTGGTAGAGGGCTGCCTGTGTTGGGCCTAATCCTGCTCTCCACCTCACTCCTGGGGTCAGCTCCATACAGTCTACATTTGCTTGCTTGGGGTTGAGCATGTCCTGTTGTCCTGCCTAGCTTCTGTGTGGCCACAGCACTACAAAGCTCCCTGGAAGCTACGCAAAGGTTAAGTAAATTCCCAGGGGAGTCCTATGTTCCCAGAAATGTGTGGCCTTGCCTGTGCTGCAGCTGATCCCCTCTCCAGCATCTACATCTACACTCCACTGCAGCAACATCATTGTGGTTCCCTAACTTGACTAAATACCAAGGCACTCGTTTCTAGAGCTTTGTGTGTTTATGTTCCCCCACGAGCTAAAAAGGTCCCCGTACCCCCAGCTTCTCCATCAGTGCCTCCTTTCTCACACACCAGAGCCAAGAGCCCTTCTCAGCCTCTCTTTCTCAGAAGCTCTTTCTTTCTTGCAGGGCCTCTCCGTTGTGGATCAAGAGAAGATAGACAATCTGATGCTCGAGCTGGATGGCACAGAGAACAAATGTAATTCATTCCTCTTTGTTAGCCTGGGAAGTAAAGAGCGTGGGAGGCTGCAGTGCTGGAGCAGAGGGCACTGTCAGAGCTGTGGTGACCCCAGAGCTGGGCTGTCAAGGGCACCTGCTGGGCAGGAGGTTGCTGCCCGAGAAGCCTAACTTCTCCTTGGTTTGTCCCACAGCCAAGTTTGGTGCCAATGCTATCCTGGGAGTTTCACTGGCCGTGTGCAAGGCAGGAGCTGCGGAGAAGGATGTCCCACTGTATCGACACATTGCTGATCTGGCCAGCAACTCTGATCTCATCCTTCCTGTGCCAGTAAGACTCTGTCATCCTTGATATCTACCTCCAGAAACTCCAAAAGCAACTTGAAAGGGTTTGTTGGGAGGTAGGGAAGGGATATAGGACTCAAACATCAGCTGAGTCCACTGTATTTGTCAAGGAAGCAAACCCAGGCCTGAGATTTGTCAGGTTTCAAGACGGAAATGAGGAGCCTGGGGAGGACACGGGAGAGGTTATGGTGTGGGTTGACCGAGGAACTCACTCTTAGCACAAAAACCAAAGGGCATCATGTGAACTCCCTAGGATGCAGTTCAAAACAAAGGCATATGGGTCTTCACATCAGGGGTAGCTGTAGCTGCCCTGTCAAACTCCCTCACAAAGGGTATCGTGGATGCTAAATTTTTCTCCAGTCAAGGAGAAAAGTCCTGGAAGAGAGAGTGAGGTTGCACTGCTGATAAATATGTACAGATAAACACAGCACGGACAAACACATACAGCTCAGGAGATCTCCAAGAGGGAAACAGGTGGGAAAGTCCTCTCCAACCATTTGCTTTAAGCCACTATTGGAAGGAATACCCGTCTTACATGCCTTTGGTCTTACGTGTTGTAGCTGATGTATTATGTTACACGTATGTCCCCTGTGGGACGTGGCATGAATGGGCATGGTGATTCATCTGAAAGCTTCCTTTAGGTGGTGCCAAGACCTGTTCCTTCAGCTCTGATTCTCTTATGGACTCTTCCAGGCTTTCAACGTGATCAATGGAGGTTCCCACGCAGGCAACAAACTGGCCATGCAGGAGTTCATGATCCTTCCTGTGGGAGCTGAAAGCTTCCGTGATGCCATGCGCATCGGGGCTGAAGTCTATCACAACCTCAAAAGTGTCATCAAGGAGAAGTATGGCAAAGATGCTACCAATGTGGGTGATGAGGGAGGCTTTGCCCCCAACATCCTGGAAAACAGTGAAGGTGAGAGCCCTGCTGAGATGGGGTACTCCTGCCTGCAGAGCCGTGGCTTCCTATACCAGCTCACAGCATTCCCGAAAGATTGGTTCAAAACAATGTCATTGACCTCTTGGATTAGGGAATGTTTGTTAAGCTCCTTCTCCTTGGGGTGGCCTTGACCTGTCACAGCCTCTCCATACAAACCTTTCATGCATGTGTACCCTTTACCAAGGCATGTCTCTGAGCTGTGGGATTGTATTTTATTTCCTTCATATCTCTTTGGGTATGGACTCCACAGCTCCTTGGCATGTTTCTGTTGCACTCCAGGCTCCCTTCTACCTCTCCCATCACACTGCCAGCCTCTCACTGGCTTTCAGGACCCTCCCAGGGGAGGTTCTCACTGAAAGGCAGAGCTCTCTGCATGGGCTGACTCTCCTGACTGCAAGTCTCCTTCTCCCAGCTCTGGAGCTCCTCAAAGAAGCTATCGACAAGGCAGGCTACACAGACAAGATTGTCATTGGCATGGATGTGGCAGCCTCTGAATTCTACCGTGATGGCAAATATGACCTGGACTTCAAGTCTCCAGATGACCCAAGCCGCTACATTTCCGCAGATGAGCTGGGCGACCTCTACCAAAGCTTTGTACGTGATTATCCAGGTAAGCTGCTGTGCTTGGCAGTAGGGAGTCAGCACTGGTGTTGCATACCCAACTGCCTCATTCCCTCTTTGCTCTCAGGGTGGGAAGGGTGGCAGCTTTGACTCACACCTCTGTTGTCCCTTCAGTGGTCTCTATTGAGGATCCCTTTGACCAAGATGACTGGGAGGCCTGGTCCAAGTTCACGGCCAATGTGGGGATTCAGATAGTGGGAGATGACCTGACAGTGACAAACCCCAAGCGCATCGAACGAGCTGTTGAAGAGAAGGCCTGCAACTGCCTCCTGCTCAAAGTCAACCAGATTGGATCTGTCACAGAGGCCATCCAAGCGTAAGTCCAGCCCATTGCCCTTGTTGTCCTGTGAAAGGGTTGGTGATGAACCACAGCAGGGTGTCATGCTATCCATTGAATGAATAGACTTTTGTCTCTACCAGAGTGCAGAATGATGAGTGTGGGAGGAGAGGGTGCCTGGATCTCACCCTGTGCATTATAGGTGTGGGAGCTACTGACTGCATTTCTCACTCCTTGCAGCTGCAAGTTGGCCCAAGAGAATGGCTGGGGTGTGATGGTGAGCCACCGATCTGGGGAGACTGAAGACACCTTCATTGCTGATCTGGTTGTAGGACTGTGCACTGGACAGGTAGGTGAGACTCAGGCCCAGGCCTGGAGGAAAGTGAAGGGATGTGAAGACAGAATCCCCTGCCCCACCATGGGAAACTGGTGCAAGTCATAACAGTGTCTTACAGTGTCTGTTTTGGGAAATGCTTTACAGATAAAGACGGGTGCTCCCTGCAGGTCTGAACGCCTGGCTAAATACAACCAGCTCATGAGGTAAGGGGCTCCAGGGATGGAAATGCAGAAGAGAGAACAGGGGAGTGACTAATTGGGTGGGAGAAGCCGAAAGCCCAAGAGTAGATGGGGCTTGTGGGGGAAATGTTATGAAGACAAGGCACAGAGGTGACAGTATGATCCTGGGGAGATCTCTGGAACAGAATCCTTCCCTCCTTGGCACCACAAGGTGCAAGCAGCTGGCTCCAGCCCATGTCAGTTTCCTGCCGATGCAATACCTCCTCCGCGCCCTGATGCCTCCGATGCTCCCTTGCAGCAAGGACCTGACGTGTGCTGTCTCTCTCTCTCCTGCAGGATTGAGGAAGAGCTTGGTGACGAAGCACGCTTTGCTGGACACAACTTTCGCAACCCAAGTGTTCTTTGAACATTGTCCCCAGGGCACAGCCACCTTGCTGCTCTTTCCCACCTCACAGACTCTGAAGATCCCTTCCCTCCACCACTCCCTTTTTTGCTCTTTCTCCTCCCTCCATCACCCAGTACCCTCTCACCTCAAACCCTGCCAAGCTCAGATGTCCCCAGCTAGATGTACCCAGGTGAAGAATGAGAGAGAGGCCTACACCCTTGTCCCTTGCTTTGGGGTCATAAGCATTTCTGGATCTAGGCATTGTGTGTCTTTTGTTTGTTTTTTTTTTTGTGCGAGGCTGTGTCTGAGCCACTCTGTTCACGTTAGACCACGGGAGCATGCTGCCCAGTGTGTTTCCCTTGCGTGCCGAAGCATGTGCGGTGAGCGTATGTGCGTCAGCCGGTGTGTTTGGACAAGTGTCGCACCTCTAGCTGTGTCCAGGTGAGCGTCGCCAGTGGCTCGCTCTTATTGTGCATGTGTGTAGGTGTATGTGTACTGGCCTACAGTGTCCTCGTGCCCCAGGCATGTGTTTGTGTTCAGCCCTGGTGGGACCCGAGCATCCTCTCCTTCCACCCTGAGTGCTGTGCTGTGTTGGGCTGTGCTTGCCAGCAGCTTAGCATTGAAGTGCACTGCATTTCCTCACTGGGTGTGCGTGTGTGTGTGCTCTCGGCGTCTGGGTCAGCACATAGTACTGTGGGGTGATGTATTAAATCACATCCATAAAAAAACCCATGCTTTCATTTGTTTCTTGTGATCTTTTACTCTCTATTCCCTTCCCTCTTGCGCTCCTTCACCCTCTCCTCCACCCATAATGTTTGCTTCACCTTCTGGACAGCCCATGCTCAGCTGAGCAACAGACAAACTATAGATCCCTAAACTGAATTAAAATGTATTTCACACCTGAGTTGCCTGGCTTGGCCTGATGTTTCTCTCTACAAACCAGTGTTTGGGAAATGGGGGTGTTTTGCTATCAATGCAGATGAGGGTCTTGCAGAAAGGTAACCAAAACAAGCAGCAGGGACTGGCGAACGTACCATACCAGGTACCCTCACTGCCCTTCCCACAGCTGGACTGCTCTGCCGGCCCCCCAGATGGGAAGCTGTTTATGGTCTAGACCCAGCCGGGAGCTGAGCACTACTGGGCTGCTCTCTCACCACTCCACACTCCTCCCCCAGGGTGGGATGGGAAGGAGAACAGGGAAAAAAAGGCAAAACCCTGTGAGTTGAGCTAAGGAGAATTTAATAGAACAATGCAAGAAGAGAAAAAAACAACAGTAATAACAATAATAGTCATAAAACAATATATAAAGCAACTGATACAAACCGCACCAACGCACTCACTCCGCACCAAGGCACCGTGACAGAGACCACTCCCCTGCCCCCACCGACCTCCTCCCTTATATAGCTGGCATGACGTCAGCAGAGCACCAAGCACCCCACTGGCTGGGTCGGCTGTCTATCCCAACCGTAGCTGAAAATTAACCCCATTCTAGCTGAACCCAGGCAACGCCGAGGGAAAGGCAGGTGGGAGTGTGGTCCCAGAACTGGGTTCTTTACCCGGTGTGCAAAGAGCCAAAAGACACACAGCGTGGAGATATTTGTTTTGTTCCAGTTCTGCGCAGAAAAGGGTGCTAGGCGACAGTTTGCAAAGCCAGCACGCCGAGCTACAGCCAAACTGCGTATTGCAACACTCATCGTATAAGCACGTTCCTACCTGACACCCATTGGACAATTCTTTGCCTGTCTCAATTTAAATGTATAGTACGCTTGAAATGCACTACATGTGCTTGGTGGGTAGGGGTTTTACCTGAAGGTGGGCAACTGAAGCACCGGAGGTGTGATTTTTACATTATAATGAGCTAAGTTCATCTAAAGGACACAACTTGAGCATTTCTTGTGGTATCTCTGGACACATGACCAGTGGGAATTTCTTGTGCCTCAATTCAAGGTCCATTTGTTTTATCTTGTTTCGCTGCCTTCTGCATTTTTATCTCACCACAGAGCCTAGTCTTTGAGAATGTGATTTTTAACCTTACATCAGGAGGGTGGGAATTGCTCCCAGACTCTCCACCAATCTGTTGCGTGAAGATCTGCTGGGCAGGGTTTTTAATCATGCCCCCCACTGATAGAAAGACCTCAGCACGGGCCCCAGCCCAGCTGCCCATTGGACTCAAGTGATGGTACACTGGAACTGCAGGTCTTTGGAAAACAAACAAACAAACAAATCTGATCCTCCTCCCCAAAAGGGGCTTGCAGAGCAGTGAATGGAGGGGTAGCTGGGATGTCAGTCTCTCTCAGCTCCATCTTCTTTCACAGGGGCAACACAGGAGAAGAAAGTAGCCCGTGCCTTACCCGGTGCCCCAGCAGGCTGAGTGCCACAAAACCCCTGTGCCTGCCCAACAGCGTTATTCTGGACAGACGCCAACTAAGATGAGAAGCTGAAGGGTGCTACTGTGAGAAATCCAATCCAAGCTATGACAGAGAATAAACAATAAAACCAGCTTGCCCACTGTTACCACCAGTTCCTGTGAGTAGCCCCTCGATGCACTTGGGCACACTCGGGTCCTGCAAGCCTCCTGTCCAGCTTCATTACAGAAAGTTTCCAGACCTTCACTTAAGCCACACCGGCTCACATCTCATGATGAGCAAGTAGGCAGCTAGAGATCGAGGTTGCCCAGTAAGTCCTGAGCCAACTGGACTGTGTCCCGATGCACACTTCAAAATCAAAAGACAACACTTTAAAACACTGGCTGCTGATTCTTTACTAAACAGCATAGAAAAAAAAGGAGTATGTTCAAGAAGAGAAGACAAAGGCTACATCACACATGCCCAGAACCGAAAGGAAGGTGGGAGGGAGAACGTGAGGGTCGAGACGGGATTGGTTTCCAGGGGATCACCAGTGAATACAGAGCAGATCTGAGTGGTACGGAATACCTTGTGCCCTAGATGCAGGCCGTCCCTCGCCCATGCTCTCTGTGAAGCCTCCCCCTCAGCCTCTGGCAGCAGCGGCACCTGCGGAGTAAAACTCCCCCCCCCAAGCGCAAAGCCCGCACCTGAAAGCCAGTGGTGCGTCCAGCTGCACGCTTCGTGCCCACGAGTGAGTAAAGACACGCAAACCCCGGAGACGCTGCGAGGCACGCGGAGGCCGCTGCCGGCCGTGCCAATGCCAAGGATCGGCAACAAAGGCGGACGCTCCCGCGGCCGGCCGGCGAGGCTGGCTGCGGGCCGCCGGGCTAGCGGAGCCACGGACCCAGCCTGCTGGCCCGGACAGGCGGCCGGGGTCTGAGAGCCGGCGGGGCCCGGCGGCCGGCAGCCCCTCCAAGCGGCCGGGCCGCAGCTGCCTTCTGGGAACTGTAGTGCGGGCCCCGCTCGGGCGGCGAGGCGCGGCCGCGGCTCCGGGCCGGGAAAATGGAGCAGCGCTCCATTTTCCCGGCCCGGAG